>WOVY01000433.1:0-30522 GCA_013436015.1 Rhipicephalus annulatus
TTCAGTTTATTTATTTTAAGGCAAGGGGGGGGGGTTAATAATTTTTTACGAACACGTAACAGAAGAGACCCAGATCAAGAAGACCTGGCAATGAGAACCAACTTTCAACTACTATTGTCACATATGTTAGCACAGAGCAACGGGATAAAACAAAAAGCATATTAAAGAACATGGGAATGTATAAAAAACGAATATGTTCATATTTTGTTGTCACCTTTATATCTTTTACATTTAAAATCCACACACGATAAAAGTTTTGAATTTCGGTCACGTCATGCAGGCTGTCGGTTTAGCGGAGCATAAATTAATGCTAGCTAAAGCGAAAGGTGAGAGATAAGAGGTCGTCCTTGCACAAGATGGTTAGAGTGAGTTTATTTATGTTTATTTTATTGTACTGTCCTCTTCATTTGGGCTATAGCAGGGGTGAAAAAAAACATACATATACAAAAATTGAGCACTTCCTATACAAACAACTAAAACATGTAATAGACAGGCACGTTACAAGAAATAGTCATAGCACTTCACTCTATAGCATAAAAAAATAAACAATAAAACTATACGCTATGAAACACTACGTCACTTAGGTTTTTTTTAAGAAAGAAGATACATTTTCAGATAATACAGTGCAATTTTTCAGGCCCCAGGGAAATGCTGGATAAGCTTGAAGAAGTTGTATCGGTAAACCAATCTCACTAGTATTCATGCTCCTACAATACCACCACGAGCTGCAAGAACAGCTCCGGGGTGCTTAACAGAAGTGCAGTGGCTCTGGAGCATCTTCGAGAAAACCTGGACTCCTAAGCACCACCGGCGGTAAGAAGAAGAATTCGCGCTTGCCTTAGGCGTCTGGGTTCTTCTCGAAGTCACGTATCAACCAGCCCAGCAACAAGTTCTGTTGTACAATACGTTGTGCACAGCAGAGTTTGCGTTTCAGCCATGTTCATTGCTCGTGCAGTACCTGGGCAATCGTGCCTCCCAGCGGGTCAAGCAGAAGATCATTGAAGTGCTCTACCGCTGGAGCATTGAGATGAAGCACCACGCCAAGATCCACGAGGCTTACCAGATGTTGAAGCGCCAGGGTGTCATTGCTGTCGACCCCGTCTACGTCATCGAGGTGGGTCTCCTGCTATCGCTGCTCGTTTGCTGGTTGATTTACCGGCCCCCTCACTACTTATGCCCTGCCATTGATTGTGTGTACTTTCTTAATAAAAAAAAAAGTTTTAGGAAATGTTACGTTGAAGGTAATCGAATGCTATAGAGTAATTTTTCGAATTTCTTCTTTAGAGGTTTAAGTGTAATTGTCATTGCTTGCGTCCTAGAGTCAAGTAATTGTAATCAGTTACTCTTATTCAGTAACGTGTACAAGTCTGAGTTGTAGTAATGGTTGATCTCCAATTTCAATTAACCGAGATGGTGTTTCGATAAACACTTTATCTGTGCGAGCAAGCTAGTGTCCCTTTAGAAGGCTGTTTCACCTTGCTGCAGCACTTTGAGTTTAGTCTTGTTTGCCAATTTGGAACGGTGCAGTTACAATTAGACTTGTGTGTTTAGGATTACGAGCCAGGCCCTGCGCCAGCACCCAGGTCCCAGAGCGCCGTCTTCGAGGACGAAGAAAAGTCCAAGGTGAGATCGTAAAAACGTGCAGTGGCGGCTCAATACGAGCCTGCACCCAGTTATGTCACATATGCTCAATGAGGTTCCTGTCGATGAAGTCCTTTAGAGCATGGCCAAATGTGTCGCAGTGCCAGAAGTGTGGAGGTGTAAATGGATCGGAAAAGTTTGATTTGTTAGCTATGTAATTCGTAGGGAGGAAGTCCACTATATGCACGGGAGTTGTCCATTATTTTTAATCGAGGTGTAAAAAGAAGGCAAAGAAAGAATGAAGTTAACGGAGAGCCTTGCCACAACTGTGCACTGAACCAATATCTGTGGTTTAGAAGGGTGGAGGTTCAGGTCTGTTGGGGATGCTTACATCATAAAATGAAACTCCATGAATGGGACAGCAAAAGAGGAGGCACAGAGGACGAAGCGCTACTGACAACTGTGAACATTTATTGGAAAAACATCGCTGCAGAGCAAGGTTATGTGCGCACAAGCAAAAGACGTTGCTGATTCATCAGAAGTATTTTGCTCATGCACACGTCTTGCTGCGGTGCACACGTCTTGCTGCAGTCCTGTGGTTCTCTTCTTTTGTTGTCTCATACATTGTTGCTTCACTTCATTAATATCTGTGTCGTGCCCTTTGTTGTTCTTGTACCTGTGGTCTTAAGCACTTGTAATTTATAAGTTGTGAATCAGTACGAGCCAGCTCGCCTTTGCGTTTGATCTAATAACCTAGCCATGAAACACAAAGTGTTTCACCGCTAGGTTGGCCAAAGTGCACACCCAGCTTTTATCTGCAAAGGTCGTGCCCGGGAAGCACAGGGCCTCACCCACCAGAACGAACAGAGTCAATATTGCCAATGATGTCGTCGTTAGTATCAACAGTCCCTCGGTGATATCCAAGTGCAAGCTGGCAACACGGATAAAGAGCCAGAGTCTGGTTGAAGGCAGCATTTACTCCGCGCAACCGTCTGCTAGAGCTGCGCCCAACAAACTCTTTTGTTAGTCATCCAACCACGCATTCCCACACAGTTGAAAAACAGTGTGTATGCTCCTCCTCTGCTTGCTCTCTCGGCAAAGAGAAAAGAAAATCGCGGAACGCTCTCCTTCGGCTGCCACCACGCACATTGCCCATTATCAACGATGTACGTAACCCGATATCCCTCTTCTGCTCTTGGGTCGCCTCAGCCTTGTGGCCTGGACCGCGGTGTTCACGTGACGGTCTTGAAATCTGCCACAATCGTTCGCTTCTCCGACTCAAACTCACGAAGCAATGATTACCAGAAAACTGTCACCGCTTTCTTGCCGCCTCTCCGACGACCCCCTGTGACGTCGGCTTCACGGATATGCGTCCGCTGTGGCCTAACAGCTCGAAACATAGCGAGCTGCAGCCACCAATACATTCTCAGAAACTTACACATACTGAGACTGACTGATGGCAATTCCAACAAGTGTTGTAGGAACTGCATGTTGCCACTGTGGCGTAGGAAGAGTCATCCTCACAGCAAAAAGGAAGTGCCGATTAAGCACGGTCTTTAGGAAAAGGTTTCATGTTTTCATCTTGTAAGAACATGCTTAGAGATGCTCTGCAACATCCTTTTGTTCTATGAACATCTTCTGCACGAGTTGAACTCGAAGAACTGAAGCGCAGCGTTACCCGGGATTGTACAACAAGGCTTACAAAGGGCTGATTGTAAACTCTAGCAATTTATACGCACGTGCACACACACAGCCTCACTTCTTCAACTGCTCCGTAAGCTTGTGGTTGTTAACTCTGCAGAGCCTGGCGCTTTTCTCGCGCTGCGCTTGACCTCGGCTATGGCGTGGCATGTGTTGCTGCTATGCAGATGCTGCAAAAACTGCTGCAAAGCAAGAATCCAGAGGACCTGCAGGCCGCCAACCGTCTCATCCGCAACATGGTCAAGGAGGTAAGAGGCTTCCCTTCAGTGTGCAACACAGTCATTCCTGTGCGAGGGAAAACGTGCATTCTGCTGAAACGTATGCTTGCACATTGAGTAGGCTTGCACAAATATTCATTTGCTTCAATTTGAATTTAAGTTGCCGAAAATTCGAAGTATTCAAAATAAACAAATAAATCTGTATGTAACTCTTGTAAGTTGGTTTCGCTGCAGAAGAGATGTGCTAGGCCGTGAAAACACCTACACATGTGTATATTAGTTCTTATGTAACTCACTAGTTTAACTACAGTGAGGAAACAGTAAACAGTGAAAACATCTGTCCAGGGGGAATCCGCACTGCCACGAAGTTTATTTTTGAGGTTAAACGAACATATTTCCCTCGCATCTATTCATTTTTTAAGGGGTATGCTACTCGAAGACACTTTTTCCTAATATTCACCCTAGAGCAATGAAACTTCACCCTAGAGCAATGAAATTTTTATGCTGATTTCAAATATCTAATTTGTTTTCTTGCAAGTTGCTTACTTTTAGCTCTGCGAAATGACAAAGTAAAAACCTTGACCCTTTAGCCCCCCCCTCTTTTCATCCCTGAACTTCCGTAATTTTTTATCATTCATAGTTCATAATGTTTGAAATAAAGTGTAGAATGCTAATAACTAATTAGGAAGCACATACAAAATATGTAATAGGCGTGAAAAATAATAGACGTAGAAAGTCCATATTTCACCTACCCTAGTAAAGGTTTACATAGAATTTTTCATTATACAATGAAATATTGAAACTTAAACTAGATGATTGCATTCGCCATACTTTGGAAAAAATTTAGGCAAAATTTAATGCAGATCCGAGCACTAGAAGTGCCTGAAAAAGGAGGGGCACATTGAAAAAAATGGCAAAATTTGTTTTGAGAAAAACGAGTTTTTGAGTTAAAATTGAGTTTTTATTTATGAAAGATATCATTAAAGCTGATGAAATTTGTACACCAAAAAGAACAATCCTTCTTGGAGTGGCCACTGCGACTAAAATACGCGAGCCCCATGAGTTTGTCCCTCTTGTTTTTTTCGAACCGACTCCTCACAGACATTTCGCTCACAGACAGGGCCATGAAACACTTGCCAAACTTCTGCTCCATCTGGCAGAGCCTTGTGCCAACTGCAAGTTAAGAAGAAGTTCGGCAGGACTGCAAAACCTAAACTAAGTCCAGTGTTATGCCATCTTGCGGCCATGTTTGTGTCACATACCATCGTACATAATGGCAATGTCGTCCCTGCTAAGTTCTCTCACTGCGAGCTCTTTCGACTTCTCAAGATTGGTGCTGACATCATCCATTGCCCCATCACAAACTTTCCGGCTGACGGGTGTGAATGACTTTGGTGCATTGGTTTTTGCAAGCCAACAACTGCCGCAGATCGGACCAGCTGCTCGTAGCCTATTCCTACAGAGCACGCCGCACAACGGCTTTCACTAGCAAGCAATGCTTTTTTCATTCATAAATGAGATAATTACACGAGAAAAGAATTGTTCAGCTCTGCTGGTCGACAAGACATGGACCCCCGCAAATAGGTTTCACAGCACATACAGGCGCGCAGCGGCCAATATGGCAGTCCCCCGTTAGTACCACGTCATAAGCTGGTCGCGGCACTCGAAAAACACGCAGAAGCGTGCTTCTTTTTATTATTTCTTGCACCGCATCATCGAGAGAAACTGTTGTTAATTGAAAAGTAAGACTCAACTCTTCGGCTCATGCGATCAACTATGGCGAGCGGCGGCACATTATTGGCGGCAAGGTGCTCGAAGACTGCACACTTTCGACCACAGGCACCTTTTGCTCTTTAAATGCAGTTTTAAAGCATTTCCAGTTAAGTCTTGACCTGTATTTTTTTTTTCATAACAGTAGAGGTACTAATCTTATCAAAGCAGGCAAAAATAAAAAAAAATTGGTATTTAAAAAAAACTCGTTTTTCGTCTCGCATCTCCCTTTAAGCTTAAAAGCGTGTCGTACTGACTTATATGCTGTAAATATCGTAAATTTTAAAGAATAACATATTTTACAGGTTAACACTTGCATTCTACCGAAAGTCAGGTCCTGCTAATATTTAATGTTTCCACTTTTTTTAACCGAAAAGAATGGCATTTACACAGTTTTTGTTTCAATTTCTTAAAAATGCTGCACAAATTAGTTTGGTTGTATAAAATATGCTAGTTTTTAAAATAATATGTGATATATGTACTACCTGAATTTGATTCAAAATAATTTGACCAAAATCACTATTTGCTTGGAATTCGTTTTGAATCTGAAATTTACTATTCACTGAAGCCTAATATTGAGAAAGCCTAGGGTTTTAGCGCAAATGTTTTTGGAAGGAAAGCTTTCGTTACTAATGTAGCTGCAAGCACACCTGGTGGTCATCCGATCTATTCTCACGGCCACGTAGTCTGCCTGCGATTAAGGACGTTATCACTGCACATTCTGTAGTAAACTTTGGCGCTTATTACTGTTAGAATCATGTGTGCAGTCTTGATTACACATGTCTCTTTGGATGAATGTTATCCCACCAACACTGGCCAAAGTTAGGTTTTAAAGACCTGTTAAGCAAGCATACCTCTACAGGAAAAAAAATTGTTGTTCGTTTCGTTCGTGCGAAATTTATCATTTCTCGCTACAACGCACCACTGTGTCCTGCACTGAAGAGACTACAGTTACTGTGCCGTTGATTCAAATATATAATGTGGTTTTTGTCAGTTGTTTGGTATTACAGGGTCACTAAAGAGCAAAACAATTTTCTGCAGATTAGTTATGTACACTTTCACAATTTCAAGAACACCACTCTTATCGTAACATGACCCTTGGCAAGCTAGAAGATGTGTGAAAAGAAAACGTGGGTGTACATGCCGCCTTGAGGTTCCCACATCGAACAGTGCGATGTCTTAGATTTTGAAGGCTTCTAGTGACTCCTACTTATAATCGATAAAATTGAAGTAAATCGTCATCTGTGCGTGCTGTAGACATAGTTTGCGATGTTTTGGAAAATTTCAACGAATCATTGTTGCGAAAATACGAAAAGTACATTTTGAAGTTTGTTGCATGAAGCGCAGAGATTTCAACGTGAAGTTTAAAAGCGAAACTTCAACATTGATTTTCTCCGCTAATAATGAACTCACGACAGTGAAACTTGCCGCATTGTAGTTCTCGTAATGTTGTTTATCAATCTAAATCAAGGTATTATTTCTCTGTAGTGTCCCTTTAAAGCATTGTGCTCCGCATTTGGTGCCGCCGTAACCATAATTGCTTTGCCGTTTTTGCAACAGCTCGCTTATTGTACCGGCGTTTTTGTGTGCAGGCGGATCGGCGCATGGAGATGCTGGCCCGGCGTGCGACCGAGATCGAGACGGTGCACAATAACGCCAAGGTGCTGAAGGACATGCTGGCCAACTACCGGCCGGGCGAGACCTCGGCAGAAGAGCAGGACCTCATGAAGGTGACTGAGCATGCTTTTGCTGTAGCAGTTCATTGTGTTGCTGCTCGATTGGGACAGCACTAGGGTTTGCTAGCAAAAGAAGTGTTTTTTTTTTATAGCACTCAACCATGTACATTTATACCTCATTATAACAATGTTACAACTCACAAAAAATAAGTTTATTATATCTGAAAATTCATTATAGAGTATATCATGTCACTGCATTTATTGCAAGACTATCTTTCATTTACTTTGTTATAACGAATATTTTGTTATATGCTGGTTGATTATATCAAGGTTTGAGTGCACTCGCTTCATATAGACACATGTTCTTGCCTTAACGCTTCGAATACTTTGAATATACTGTGCTTGAAAAAAGAAAAAAATACTCTAATAATTTTTCAATCAATTTGGACGAAACTTGCTTAGTTAGGAACGAAGGAGAGAATAATCAGGGCACATTTCTTTGTTTGACCTTAGTTGAATGAAAACCAGCTGATCCCCGCAGGGGCGCCTGCGCAAGTAGGCGTTTGGTGTGTAGTGACACCACGGACCCGAGCTAACGGGAGAGTTTCTACTCCCTCCCACGCCTATCCGTGCGTGGCTTTGCCATGTCCGGGGAAAAGGGGATCCTGGGGGTTGAGCCGACGCAGGGTGATTGGACCTTAAAGGCCCCCCGGCAGAGGCAACACACCCCTTTGGCCCTGGCTTCACGTAGACGGCACCCCCGGATTGACCCGCCCGGGGGGAATCGCCAGTTGCCTTTTCCTGTCTCCACCTCACATCTTCGTCTTTTCTCTCACTTTAAATCTTTCCTGTCCTCTACTCACTTCCATTGACCTCCGTGTTTCCTGGCGGCAAGGGTTAACCCTGTGTGGCTATCCTACCTTGGATACACCATATTCGGTTATAGTGGTGGCGTAGAGCTGGCGTCTGCGGGGCCTGTACTTACAGACCCTGCAGCGTCCCCTTGTAGGACTCCATGGTGGGTGGCTGGCGCCGCTGCTGAAAGTAAGCATTTACATATGGCTTGTTCCTTCCCCCCACTCCCTGATCGCCCTCAGAAAAAAGGGCGCACCGATGAAGTTTTCCAGTTTTTTGGTAACCAGAAAGTATTTTTTCCCCGATTCCATGTTATCCACGCTGTCACACCCGGAAAATCAGTGCGAACACTTTCACCTTTTCTAGTATCAAAGTCTTTGACGGAAATCTTTGGCCCAGGATATAAAGCTTCGAGAATGGCAAGTGGTGACCTCCTGTTGGAGCTCCGCGACCAGAAACAATATGAAAAATTGCCTAACCTTGTGAAATTTGGAGATACCAAATTAATAGTAACCCCACACCAAATCATGAACACCACCTGTGGCGTTGTCTCAGATGATGACCTGTTAGGGCTGACGTAGGCTGAACTCCTGGAGGGTTTCAGCGAACAGAATGTCATATACGTAAAACGAATCAGCATGAGGCGTGATGGCAAAGAAGTCCACACTAAACACCTGATACTTACTTTCGATTCAAGTGTACTGCCCGACTCTGTTGAGGCTGGGTATATCAAGCTTCGAGTGAGGCCATATATACCGAACCCCCTCCGATGTTTCAAATGCCAGCGGTTCGGCCACAGTTCACAGAACTGCCGAGGCCGCCCAACTTGCGCGAAATGCAGTGCTGAAGAGCACACATCAGATGCCTGTGAAAACTCTCTTCACTGTGCAAACTGTAATGGGGAACATGCCGCATACTCGCGGTCATGCCCGTGCTGGAAAAAGGAAAAGGAAATTGTCACAATTAAGGTAAAACAAAACATTTCATTTAAGGAGGCACGAAGGCAGGTGTCCTGCCTACCAGAAACTAGCTTTGCCGAAGTGGCGCGTCAGGGGGCAGCGCCACGACGGCCCCTGGCGCCTGTCTGGCACACGCGTAGTGAGCCAGCGGTGACGCCATCCGCCCTTTTGGCGGTTGCAGCCAGTGCTGCTCCGCCATCCAAGAAAGACCCACCAACCTCTGGGCTGAGGGCCGCGAAGGTCTCGTTTTTTGAGGGGAGGCCCTCAAAACAAATGCAGCGCTCGCAAGAGCGCCTGTCCAGCGCCTCGCAAGAGGCAATGGACACAACACCGAGCGTGAGGGCACAGCCAGCGCCTAAGGATCGGCGCGACTCCGTCGACCGATCTAAAAAAGAAAAAATCTCGTGTCATGGCCCCTGGAAAGGGTCCGTGAGCTAACTTTCCATCCTTGAGCACACAGCACAAAACACATCCAAAATGGATACACAGATCTTACAGTGGAATGTGAGAGTACTTCTCCATAACCTCGATGATATTAGAGAACTTCTTAATAAACATACTCCAAAGGTGCTGTGTGTTCAGGAGACACATCTCAAGTCCACACAAACAAACTTTCTAAAGCATTATGCTATCTTCCGCAAAGACCGTGACGACGCTGCCGCTTCGTCGGGCGGTGTCGCTATAATAGTTGATAAAGGTGTTGCCTGTAAGCAATTAAACCTCCGAACTTCTCTTGAGGCAGTTGCTGTCCGAGCAGTGCTGTTCAGGAAGCTACTAACAATTACTTCTATTTACATTCCTCCGTGCTATCAACTTTTGAAGACAGAATTTCAAAGCTTCATTGGGCAGCTTCATCCGCCATATATAGTCGTTGGTGATCTAAATGCATGCACATAATCCTCTATGGGGCGACTCCCGTTTAGATGCGCGAGGACGCCTAATAGAACACTTTCTGTTTTCGTCAGGTGCATGTCTACTAAACAAAAAAGAACCAACGTATTATAGCACTGCACATAACACATACTCTTCTATAGACCTGAGTATTGTCTCGAGTGCTATAATTCTATATCTGGAGTGGTTCGTTCTCAAGAACCCTTTTGGGAGTGACCACTTCCCGATTATGTTAAAGTTAACAAAAGAAGATACACGCTCGCCTGACTTTCCTCGCTGGAACACCAAGTCAGCCAACTGGGAATTATTTCGAGAAATTACATTTTTAGACGGAGATGAGATTGCTGATTTTAATATAGACGATGCTGTAGCATGCCTAACAGGTTTTATTATTGAGGCTGCAGTGAAATATATCAAGCAGACCAACGGAATGACCAATAAATGTCGCATCCCATGGTGGAACGACGATTGTCGGAAAGCGCGCAATAGACAAAATAAAGCTTGGAGACTACTTCGAAATTACCCAACGGCTGAAAACCTCAACAATTTCAAACAGGTCAAGTCCCAAGCCAGAAGAACGCGTCGTCTTGCAAAGAAAGAAAGTTGGAATAGGTACATCTCAGGTATAAATTCTTACACCGATGAAACGAAGGTTTGGAATAGGGTAAAGAAGTTAATGGGTCGGGAGTCACACCCCCTACCCTTGATAAGTAGCCAAGGGGAGATACTGGAGGAGTAGGCGGACTGCCTAGGCGAACACTTTGAATACGTCGCGAGTGCGTCGCACTACACAGAAACGTTCTTAAGATTCAAAGAACGCGAAGAGCGGCAACCCCTTAAATCTAAACGTCCCTCCAGGGAGGCTTACAACTGCCCATTTTCATTAGCCGAACTTAAGGTATCTCTTGCGTACTGCAACAACTCGGCACCAGGTGGCGATCGTATAACGTACGAAATGATCAAGTATCTTCACCCAGAAGCACTAAAAACGCTCCTAACCCTCTTCAATACCATGTGGGAAGCTGGATATATTCCATTGTCATGGAAAGAAGCGATAGTCATCCCGGTACTTAAACAAGGCAAAGACCCATCCTTGGCCGCCAGCTACAGGCCAATAGCGTTAACAAGCTGTTTGTGCAAATTATATGAGAAAATGTTAAACCGGCGCTTAACCCATTTCCTAGAAAGTAACAGTATACTAGACCCCCTTCAGTGTGGTTTCAGAGAGGGGAGGTCGACAACAGACCACCTTGTTCGCATAGAGACATACATCAGAGATGCATTTATTCATAGGCAGTTTGTACTTTCGGTATTCTTAGACCTGGAGAAAGCGTACGATACCACATGGCGATTCGGGATTCTACGCGATCTTGCCGCCATGGGCATCCATGGGAACATGCTAAACACAATTAAAAGTTATCTGTCTAACAGAACCTTTCGCGTAAAAGTGGGAAATGCTCTCTCTAGATCATTTACCCAAGAGACTGGTGTTCCGCAAGGGGGCGTGCTTAGTTGCACACTCTTTCTTGTAAAAATGAACTCCCTGCAGTCAGTCATTCCAAGCACGATGTTTTATTCTGTGTATGTTGATGATGTGCAGATGAATTTCAAATCATGCAATATGTCTATCTGCGAACGACAAGTGCAGCTTGGAATGAATAAATTCTCTAAATGGGCGGATGAAAATGGTTTTAAAATAAACACCCAGAAAAGTACTTGCGTACTCTTCTCCAACAAACGAGGGGTAATGCCACTTCCAAATATTACGATCAAGGGAGACCAACTCTCTGTGAGAAGCGAGCATAAATTCCTAGGAACCACTTTAGATTCTAAGCTCACGTTTATTCCCCATATTAAACATGTAAAAATGAAATGTCTGAAAGCGATGAACCTCCTAAAGCTCCTATCACGTACAACATGGAGTAGTGATCGGAAGTGTCTCTTGAACTTGTACAAAAGCCTTGTTTGGTCGCGCCTTGATTATGCCTCTATAATTTATCATTCCGCAACGCCAAGTGCTCTGAAAATCCTAGACCCTGTTCACCATCTGGGTATCCGACTGGCAACCGGTGCTTTCAGGACAAGTCCGATCCAGAGTCTCTATGTAGAGTCAAATCAGTGGTCACTTCACCTACAGCGATCCTGTAGCAGTTTCACTTATTTTATAAAGGTACGCGCAAACATAAAGCATCCTTCTTATTCAGCTATGAACGATATGACCGCTGCCACCCTCTACCATAATCGACCCGCAGCGAGAAAGCCGTTCTCTTTGCGTGTGAGAAGCTTAAGTGAGGAAATGGGTGTTCCGCTGCTAGAACTTTGTCCTATGCCCACAACAAAACATTTATCGTTGTGGCAGTGGCAGCTCATACATTGTGACACTTCCTTTGCCGAGATCACTAAACATGCACCAGAAGCACATATTAAAATGCATTTCCGACAACTTCAGTCCAACTACTCATGCGTAGAGTTTTATACTGATGCTTCTAAGTCGCATGCAGGGGTGGCTTATGCAGCCGTCGGACCATCCTTCTCGGAATCCGGTGTGCTGCACCCGGAAACAAGTGTATTTACGGCTGAGGGATATGCACTATTGTCGGCTGTGAAGCATATACGGAATTCAAACATACAAAAATCTGTTATATTCACAGACTCGTTAAGCGTCGTAAATGCATTAAGATCCCTTTTCAGATTCAGAAATCCAGTAATAATTGAGCTGTATTCCGTTCTGTGTACAGCGTATATGTCCAACCAGCATGTTACTATTTGCTGGGTTCTTGGCCATAGAAGCATCGAGGGCAATGTTTTAGCTGACCAAATGGCCACCACAATTATATTGCGCGCTATTAACCCCACCGCTACTGTCCCTGCAACAGACCTAAAACCCTTCCTACGTAAGAAACTGCGAAACCACTGGCAACGCTTGTGGGACACAGAAATAAATAATAAGCTTCACTTGATTAAGCCGCGGTTGGGTTACTGGCCCTCCGCTACAAGAACACGGCGAACAGATGTTCTATTCTGTCGCCTCAGAATAGGACACACTTATGGTACCCATAGCTTTCTGCTGACTGGGGATGAACCTCCTACTTGTGGTAGATGTGGTGAGAGGCTAATCGTCCTCCACGTCCTCCTGGAGTGTCCTGAAGCTGAAAGTGAGAGAAAAACATATTTTGCTTTAGCATACCGCTATAACCTTCCTCTACATCCGATTATGTTTCTCGGTGAAGAGCCGCTTTTTGATGCAAAATCAGTTTTAAGCTTTTTAAAGGATGTAGTATTGAATGTTTTTAGCCCAACATTGAATGTTTTTAGCCCAACAGGTTCATAGCGCATCCTCTGTTCAGAGGATGCCGCTTTGATAGCAGCTTTTAATGAGCCCAGACCTCCATGCTCTTGTTTTAAGGGCTCTGTCGAGGCACTGGTGCTCCATGCCAAGTTTTTATTTCACATACATATCACTTTTAAACCATTTTATGTTTCCATAGCACACATTATTTGTCATTGCCATAATTTTACTATATATATTAAAATAGAGGTGTTGTACGTCGAGAAGGGTTCAGACGTAGCTTGGCAAAATGTCCTTTATCAGGCAGGTCTGGCTAATGGCGAGCGGCGTGCGCGAGCTACTACTGCAGCCACCGATCATCATCGTCTTCTTCGTTGCCAGCAGAGCGTCCGTTACTCAGATTCATAAATTCATTACAATTACTCCCCGCGAAATAAGGAGCCATCCTGGCGACCTATGGACAAGTAAACATGGGAGGGTCGTAGCAGGGCTTAAGTCTCGAGACGTGGACAATTTCCTGGCCACGACGACGTTGGTCAGAAGATGGTTCCAGTGGCTCGATGAGGTAATTCACCGGTGACGTTTTTTGTAGCACACGATATGGGCCTTGATACTTGGGGACCAACTTGGTAGAAAGGCCAGGTGTAGCAGAAGGAACATGCAGCCAGACGAGTGAACCTGGATCGTAGGAACTAGTGTTATTTGATGCGTCATGGTGGTGCTTTTGGCGTCCTTGGTCTTGGGTTGTGAATGATCTTGCCAGTTGGCGGCATTCCTCAGCGTATGTAGCGGCTTGAGACAAAGTCGTGGACTCTGAGGAGTCAGGTTTGTACGAAAGAATGGTGTCCATAGTGCAAGAAGGTTCGCGTCCGTAAAGGAGGGAAAAAAAGGAGAGAACCCAGTAGTGCTTTGAATGGCGGTATTATAAGCGAACGTGATAAACGGGAGCACTCGGTCCCAATTGGAGTGGTCTGACGAGATATACATAGACAGCATGTCACCAAGGGTGCGGTTGAAGCGCTCTGTCATTCCATTGGTCTGGGGATGATAGGCGCTTGTAGTGCGGTGAACGACGTGGCACTCACGCAGCAATGCTGTGATGACGTCTGACAAGAATACGCGACTGCGATCGCTCAGTAACTCCCGAGGTGCTCCATGACGTAACACGATGTTGTGAAGAACGAAAGTCGCAACGTCTTTTGCTGTAGACGAGGGAAGGGATGAAGTTTCGGCATACCGCGTGAGATGGTCGACGGCAACTATGATCCAGCGGTTACCGTCAGCAGTGTTGGGAAGGGGACCATAGATATCGATGCCGACGTGGTCGAATGGTCGGGATGGGCATGGTAAGGGTAGCAAGGTACCGCTGGCGTGACAAGGGGGAGTTTTTCGTCTCTGGCACGTCGAGCAGGCCCGAACGTATTGTCGTATAAAACGGTACATGCCACGCCAGTAATATCGGAGACGTATGCGAGAATAAGTCTTCAGGAAACCTGCGTGGCCACATTGGGGGTCGTCATGAAACGTGGAACAAATTTCGGATCGCAGATGACGTGGAATCACGAGTAGCCACTGACGTCCACCGGGTGCGTAGTTGCGTCGGTACAGCACGTCGTCGCGAGTGGCGAAGTGCTCCACTTGCCGACGCAACGTGCGAGAAGGGGGGGAAGCCGTCCGCCCAGCCAGGATGTCTAGAATCGAAGCAACCCAAGGGTCCTTGCGTTGCTCAGATGGCATGTCGGCGATGGTGACGGCAGTGGCATCACAGGTTAGACTTTCGCAGCAGTCCGGGTCAGGGGGTAGAGGCGAACGGGATAGGGCGTCTGCGTCCGAATGTTTCCGGCCGGAGCGATAGACCACGCGAATATTATATTCGTGGAGGCGTAATGCCCATCGGGCGAGGCGACCGCTTGGATCCTTCAATGACGACAACCAGCAGAGGGCGTGGTGGTCAGTCACGACGTCAAAAGGGCGCCCGTACACGTAAGGTCGAAATTTTTCTATCGCCCAAATAATGGCAAGGCATTCCTTTTCAGTGACAGAATAGTTGCTTTCGGCTTTGCTAAGAGTTCGGCTTGCGTAGGCAACCACATACTCTTGGAAGCCGTCTTTCTTCTGTGCAAGAATAGCGCCTAGCCCGACACCACTAGCGTCGGTGTGGATCTCTGTGGGTGCCGATGGGTCGTAGTGTCGCAGAATAGGCGGCGACGTGAGGAGGCGGCGCAGTTCATTGAAAGAGTCGTCACAGGTGGCAGACCAGGCTGAAAGGTCTCTGGAGCCGGCGAGGAGCTTGGTCAAAGGAGCGATGATCGTCGCGAAATTGCGGACGAAGCGCCGGAAGTAAGAGCAAAGGCCTATGAAGCTTCGGAGCTCTTTCATGGTGGTCGGTTTGGGAAACGCTGAAACTGCTGTAAGTTTGGCAGGGTCAGGAAGAATGCCGTCTTTTGAAACCACGTGGCCAAGGATCGTAAGCTTTCGAGCGGCGAAATTGCACTTCTTCAGATTCAGTTGCAGCCCCGCGGCAGAAATACACGCGAGGACTTTCTCGAGGCGGGTTAAATGGGTTGCAAAATCAGCTGAAAAGACGACAATATCATCTAAATAACAAAGGCAAACGTTCCATTTGAGGCCTCGAAGGATAGAGTCCATCATCCGCTCGAAAGTAGCTGGCGCGTTGCAGAGGCCGAAGGGCATGACTGTGAATTCGTAAAGCCCGTCGGGCATGATGAAAGCAGTTTTTTCGCGATCGGCCTCTGCCATGGGTACCTGCCAGTATCCAGAGCGGAGATCTAAAGAAGAGAAAAATTCGGCTCCCTGTAGGCAGTCCAAGGCATCGTCAATGCGTGGCAGCGGATAAACATCCTTGCGCGTGATTCGGTTGAGACGCCGGTAGTCCACGCAAAACCTGATGGATCCGTCCTTCTTCTTCACCAACACAACTGGAGAGGCCCAGGGACTGCTTGACGGTTCTATTATGCCACGTGTCAGCATGTCGTCAACCTGTTCATTGATGGCACGGCGTTCAGTAGTTGACACACGATATGGACGCTGCCGTAATGGCGTCTCTTGACCGGTATCTATACGGTGAACAACAGATGACGCTCGACCTAAGGAAGGCTGATTGTGGTCAAACGAGGCTCGAAAACGCTGTAGGAGCTTGATCAGCTGTTTCTGCTGCCCAGGCGTGAGGTTACAATCGATGGACTTGCGGAATACATCCATAGGTTCATTAGCGTCAGTTGCGGGTGTAATGGCACAAGTCGGTAGAAATGGCTTGTCTGGATAGATCGGGTCTTCGAAAATACAATTTAAGGTCTCGAGGCTTCCCAGACACTCACCGCGTAGCAGGATGTACGGGCAAGCAGAAACGTTGCACGCATAAAGTACCGCCGAACCATTGGAAAAGTTGATGACGGCAAACGGGAGGACGATGGTTCGGTGTTGCACCCTAGCTATAGTTGGTTGGAACAGGAGCGTCGAGTTATTGGCAGCAGGGGAAAACACAGGCACTAGGACGGCGGACAACGGCGCGATGCGGACGTCAGCTGCGGCAAACACTTTCGAGGGACTGTGGTGATCGATATCAAGGCACGGATTCGTCAACGTGAGTTCAGCACGAGCGCAGTCGACGAGGGCCTGATGGGTAGAAAGGAAATCCCATCCTAGTATGACGTCGTAAGATGAACGTGGGAGAACAACAAAGTTGACGGCGTACCAAACATCTTGAATAAGAACGCGTGCTGTGCACTGAGCTGTCGGCGCGATGAAATGGGAGGTGGCTGTACGCAGAGCAAGATTCGTAAGCGGCGTTGTAACTTTTCTCAAATCGCGACACAGTTTTTCACTAATTACAGAAACGACGGCGCCTGTGTCGACAAGTGCACGTACAGCAACACCTTCTACTAGCACATCAATTTCGTTGGTCGGACAAAGAGGAGGTCTTAGAAAGTTCGACGACGACGCAGTTCTTGCCTCCGGAACTGCGGCTGTCAGTTTTCCTCTCGAGCGGGGCTCGTGCGCCGAAGCATCGGGGAGACAGATCGGCGACGGGGTGGTAATGACCGGCGAGAATCGACGGGGCGTCGTGGGGAATATGAGTCGGTGATAGAAGAAGATGGTCGCTGGGGATTCTGGGCAGCCTGGTAATTTGCAGAATTCCCATGGTCTGGAGGCTGGAAGTTGCGACGGCGACAGTAGCGTGCTATATGTCCCACGAAACCGCATGCGAAACAGATGGGTCGATTATCCAAGGTGCGCCATGGGTTAACGACAGAAGGTGCAGGGGGCGAAACGGGATGGGGTGCCGTGTATGTAGGCAGCGTCGTAGGGTAGGAGGACCCGGTGCCCCGGTATGCGCCAGAGACAGGTGGGGCTGGGGGTCTAGCAACGACGGCAGCGTAGGTCAGCGGCGTAGGGACAGGTGGCGATGGAGGCAGTGCTTGCGTGACCTGTGTCTCAATGAGCTGGCGTAGACGTGGGTCTAACGAGGTCACTGGCGCGGATGCTTCGGCCACAAGAGAAAGCTGACGCGCAACTTCCTCACGAATGAATTGTTTGATTTGGGGCAGTAAGACGGTGTGATCAGCAGCGACGTCGTGTACGAGGGCGGAAACTTCAGCCGTATCTTCTGCGGCCCTGCGCGTCGAGACACGCTGCTTACGCAACTCGTCGTACTCCTGACAGAGCTGGACAACATCGGTGACGGTCTGTGGATTCCTGGCGACGAGCATCTGGAAGGTGTCGTCGTCAACTCCTTTGATGATGTGCTTGATTTTGTCGCGTTCGGTTAGAGATTCATCGACGCGCTTGCAAAGGGACAAGACATCTTCAATGTAACTCGTAAAGGTCTCGTCCCTGCGCTGGACTCGACTACGGAGACGCTGTTCCGCGCGAAGCCGGCGCACGGCGGGACGGCCGAAGACCGCGGAGATGGTGGTCTTGAAGGCGGACCAGTTGGTAATTTCGCCTTCGTGGTTCTTGAACCAGAGGCTGGCCACATCATCGAGGTAAAAGCGCACGTTTGTGAGCTGGTCGCAGGCGTTCCACTTGTTGGAAGCGCTTACGATTTCGTACTCGACGAGCCAGTCCTCGACGTCTTGTTCATCGTTGCCGCGAAAAATTGGTGGGTCGCGTTGCCGAGGCGCGCCAGTACAGTAGACTGTCGTTGGTAAGGCAGCTTGAGAAGGGCCAGGAGCAGTCATGGTGAACGGTGAGGGTAGCGTCCGATTGCGAAGTTCCAGGTTGATGGGAACCCCGGCTCCTCCACCACTTAAAATAGAGGTGTTGTACGTCGAGAAGGGTTCAGACGTAGCTTGGCAAAATGTCCTTTATCAGGCAGGTCTGGCTAATGGCGAGCGGCGTGCGCGAGCTACTACTGCAGCCACCGATCATCATCGTCTTCTTCGTTGCCAGCAGAGCGTCCGTTACTCAGATTCATTAATTCATTACAATATATATACTTTTAAGCACATACAGCGACTGTTTTTAGGCCCATTTACAGCCACATCACATCTGTTTTATTTACACTGCACATCGCACAGTTCATTATCATCGCTCTGGCGCTCTTTGGCCACATCTGGCCCTTGCGCCAATAAACTCCACAAATCATGAAAACTAGCTGATAATGAAAGGGTATCTTAATTGTATTGTTTTAAATGTATCATAGTACCGTATTTACTCGTATAATCCTTGCACTTTTTTTGCCGGAAAACCGATGCAAAGTTGAGGGGTGTGACAATTACGCGGGGAAAACTTTACACGAAAACGTAGAGAGCGAAAAAGAAAACGAAGTGGCCGCAAATTGGGCTTCTCACACTGGCAACTTGCAGCAAGCTTCAAGAAGTACTAATTAGAACACACCTGAACAATAAAAGCAAAGGTTCAACACAAGACAAGATTTATTTGAGACACAAAAATTGGAAGCAAATAGTCGAGAATTAGAATACCACACGCAAAGCTTGTGGGCGTTGTGGGCGTAGTGGTAGCGTTCTTCGCTCAACGGAAGCACTCAAAAGGTATGCGTAGGACGTCAATGTTGGCCTGATGGCTATTTGACAGGATCGTCCGCAGTTTCTTTCTGAAGAAATAAAGTTTACCATCAATCCCAGTTTTAGGCACACGGTAGGCCTGACACGTCTTGGTGGCTTTCAGCTGCCGTCACCAGTAGCGAACACAAAACTCGTAGGCTCCGAAGGGCTTATCGGCGGCCCTTTCCATTGTTTAGTGCATGATCTATCATTTTCAACTTGAAGCAGCCGTGTAGCTTCAGTATCGCCCCATAACGTGCCAAAATTACCGACACAACAAACAAAACACGCCGCAACGCACACTGGCCACTTGGGCTTGACTTGAATTGGGTTGAATCTCCGTGCAATAGTACGCTTGATGCTTAAGAGATGGCGCCAGATGGTGTGCGCTATTATCATCATTGGCTCGAACGAGCAGACAACATTATTGCGGCAGTTTTCAGGGGTGCGATAATTACTCGAGGAAAAAAAAAAATCTTATTTTTCTTGGGCGTTGTGGGGGGTGCGAGAATTATGTGAGTGCGAGTATTACGCGAGTAAATACGCTGTATGTAGCATGTGACACATGTGACACACGTGTCATCATCTGTCAAAATGCAAGAGTGGTTCATACTCGCCGTCACCATTACAAGCAACGCCGAGTAACACGCCCAGGTTTTATGCGCATAAATAACGGATAATGTAAACAAGGTGACTACTGCCACCCATAGCTATTTTTCTTGTACTACATTATGATTTCTTTAGTATATCAGACACTCGGTGCATTGTGTGGGGAGAACAATCTTTCCCAGATCGAGGTTACAGTGTAAGTTAGCATATCGCAATATTCTGGAAGGATAACTGTACACAATAAAATAAAACTGAATGTTCTAACCTCATTTGAATAGATGTTACAGTAGATTAAACTTTTGTGAGCGAAATCCCAGCTGGACATAATATCTGTCCTGTTCAGATGGGCTTACAAAATCCAATGTCGGCTCCCTGTGACGTCGTGGCTGTCTCGTACAAGAAGGTAGCGGTGAATGGAACATAGCGTTTGGCTTGGTTATTAAAAGCATGCAGTGCACTTGGAACAACACTACGTGCTTTTGCTGGCGCAATGACGGAGCAGTGCGTTTTCGTAAATGCCTTTGCTACGCACATGAAGCTAACGAACAATGTCATACCCGTTACAAATTCCACAAAGGAGAAATAGTTTGCAAGAAAAGTTGTAAGTTAGAGCTGTGAAAAAAAATAAAGAAATTTTGATTACTTGACATTTGATTGATTATGTCAGTTTGTTTCTTAATTACAGTTAAACCCCTTTACAAGAGACATGCTATGGGCAGCGATTCTTGTCTTTTATATGAGGTGTCTCTTATTAGCAGGGGACCTTATATGAATTTTCTTATCCCCCATAGGCAAATTGGTGTCTCTTATACCAATTTGTCTCTTATATCGGCATCTCTTATAAAGGGGTTCGGCTGTATTTGTCATTCACACGGCCCTAATACAGTCAAGTCTCACTGTAACGAAGCTGCATCTTACAAGAAAATAAGTTCGTTACATATAGAAAACTTTTATTAAAGTGATTCCCATCACTGTATCTATTGCAAGGCTATTCTTCATAACCGATATTTTGGTAAATCTGTGTTTGTTATAGCTAGGTCAAGTTTACTTGCATGTGCAAGTATTTTTTTTATGTCAACCGACAGAGGGCAGCACGATGCAGCTGACCACTTAACACAAAAGTATGCGACCGATACAAAAATGGCTACCGTTGCTTTTTTTTTCTGTCGCTGCTGTGGCCAGAAGGTTATATCAGACTAGCACTCAACACACATGCTTTCCAGCAACCTTTCTAAATTACATTAAGTGCAACTGCTGCAGTGCTGTCATGTGAGGCGTAAGTGCACGATTTCGTGTGCAGGAACTGTTTGAGAGCTGTGAACGCCTGCGACCCAAGCTGTTCCGGCTGGCTGGAGAGATGGAAGAGAAAGACGAGGGGCTCAGTGAGTGGCGCGCATGTCAATTTCTGCTGTACTCACGTTTCAAATTTCGTCTGTGAACACTGGCCGACAAGGTGCTGTCCATCAGGCCTATACCTGGAAAATCGTTTTTTTATGTTACCGACTTAAAATACCTCGACTTCTAAACTCATCAGGCACAAATTATGATGTACTGTGTAATAATGTGTCAAATTGACACATTATTGGGAGAAACTCAACATTCTATTACAAGAAAAGCTAGGTAGCATTGTCTAAATTTTGCATTATTGATTTATTTACTCTAAGTGAGGTGTAACTAAACATTCATTCTTTCTTACGTCAGTCGTGTGTTATAGTTCCATAAAAAATTGATTCCCATGCATATAATACATGCGCAGCTTATTATTGGTTGCTTTCATTTCGAGCAAATGAAAAAATATGGTGTGGCTGTCTGAGCGGGGCACTTAGAGCGGCTTGTCGAACGTAGAAGTGGTTTGACTGAAGTAATTGTCTCTGGCAATATGCAGCATTTTAAGGTTATATTATAACAATGATTCATGAGTTGAATAGAGTGAGAATAACGGAGTGTGCAGTGGAAAGTAAAATGATAAGTGTAACCTTGAGTGACAATAGGAATAGTAAATTTGGTCGAAATGTTCAATTTTTCGATAATTTCTTTTTCTGCAGTCCTGTGCACGCTTTTACATCATGGTGAAATATTAGACTGAAATAAGTAGTAGAAGCCGAGAAAAAAGAATTTTACTGGAGGGGCTGTCGCATAATGCTATGAGAAAACTAAGCTTTAGAAAATTAAAATCTGCAGCTTTTCCTTGGCACAGTGCCAGTATATTGGCATCATCAAAAAGGACACATTAGAGCTGAAGATAGCCGCAAAGCTGCATATCTCCAATGAAAAAAAAAAAAAAAAAACAGCTCCTTTCGGAGTTTTGCTTTCTTAGTGTCTAGCTCCAATTTCTTCGAGCTCCATTTTCTGAGTTCTCATTTTTTGAGCATTTGCTGTCAGTCATCGCTGTGCCATTTCGATATGAAGGAAGATAAAGCCATGCTGTTTTCTGCACTTAGATCCTGAGACTTCAATGAGTGCCATCCATATTTGTGTGTGCATCATACAGATCTTTACAATTGGATTTTTGTAAATGTTGTTAGTAAGGCAGTATGCCCAGGACATTTCAAAAATTTTGTTTGTGTGCTTACCTCAATATTAAAAAATAAACTAATAGCATTACAGTACAGAATGGGCCCTTGTCATTACAGTAATACCTCGTTAACTTGGAAATTGCATATACAAAAAATTGGCTAAGTCGAAATTTTCCGTGACACCGAACACTTGTCTATACGTCTATCTATATTTTTCCCTTTCTCTCAAAGTATTTTTGGGTCGGATTGCGGATAACACGAATCATGACTTGGAGTGGAACGAACATTCCACCGCCAGACCAGTTCCCAAGATCAGGACGATGCTGCCACGCCTGAAGTCTGTTGATTTTATTTTCTCATTTATCCGTGCCTGCCATTATGTCAATGCTTTCTACGAATGCGAAGTGCGCGAAGTCTCAGCCAAGTGACGTATGAACTTCGTCAAGCGACCCTGTCGCATGTCATGTGACACATGCCCTGAACAGAGAGACCCTCTACTTACACTTGGCGTAGTTTGTCTCTTTTGCTTTGTGCAGTGCTTGTGATTTTTCCTGAGGTGTGATTTCCATTCATCTGAGCAAACTGAATGGTACGGATTTTTTTCTGACTGTGAGGAGCGGCAACTTAAGGTAGCGTCAGTGCGGCAAGCATAGCATCAAAGCAGTGCAAGTCGCCAACACTAGAAAAAAGGTTGCCCTTATTAGGGAGGTGAAGAAAAGAGGCCGAACGAAATCGAGCATAGCGCAGGATTTCGGTATCCCCTTGTCTACCCTTTAGAGGGTGCTGGAAAACAGGCAGAAGGTGCTGGATGAATTTTAGCAGAGCTTCTCCAGTCAGTGGAAGCGGGTTCGAGGGTTGAAGTTGCCATACGTTGAAGTGGGGTTGATGATATGGCTTTGAAATAAGGTCGAGTGCAGCGGCGAAGAAGATCAACTGATGCGATCAAGAAGTTGGAGGACGCCTTCTTAGGCCTGAGTTTGACCACAAAGCAGACGAGCATGAGACAGTTTTTCTCTGTTATATAAAATGGCAGTGAGGTAAAACCCAGCCGGTTAGAGTCTCTTGTATGTTATTTTTTGAACGTTTTAAACCTGCACAAGAAGAAAGATTAGAAACTGCCGCTGAAGAGCCAGTAAGTAATATGGATTTTTCTGAAAAGCACTAATTTTTTTCCGACATTCAGCACAACTTGGCTTATCTCAAAAATCCATAATCTAGAAGTTTTTTCTAGTTTTTGTGACTTCAAGTTAACGAAGCATTGCTGTATGTTTATGCAAAAATTTTGATCGATTTATGCTAAAATAATTAAATGTTTTCGGTATGACAGTGAGAGTCTATCAGGTGTTGTAACTCTAAAGGGATTTCAGTTATGCTGTCTGTGCAACAAATGAAATCTCCGTGCCAAATTTCATCACTTTATCTCCATAAATAACTAGAATAGTTTTCATTGTGACGTCCCTTAAGAGACAGTGAGGGAGCAGAGTCGGTCAGGGAACAAATGGCAGTTACCGTATTTTTGCCCGTATAACCCGCCCCTGCATATAATCCGCACCCCCACTTTCAGCTCACCTAGAAAAAAAAAAATCCTCGCGTATTGCCCGCACATTTGATATACAGGAAAGTCTGTACAAAAGCTACTGCTCAAGCAACGTAGCACATATGTAGACAGAAAAAGCTTTATTTAGCAAGCAGAATACGCTGTCTGCAAGGCCAGTCACAATTCACTCACTGTCGCTGCTCTCGCTACAACTATCACTTGAGCCGCAGTCCTCACTGTTATGCACAAGGTCATCTTCGGTTCCATCCATGTTGTTTGTGATGCAGCATTTCTTGAAACTTTTTCGCACCATCTCACCTGGAATGGCCTTCCATGCCTCGACAATCCACTTGCAGAATAGGGCAATATCAGGCCTTCGGACTCGTCCTGTCGGCGTCAAGCAGCCTTCGGCCATCCACTTGGCGTAATAGCGCTTGGCATGCGCTTTGAAGGGCTTGTTAAGCGACACATCTAGAGGCTGCAAAATTGACGTCATTCCAACGGGTATAACAACTAAGTCGGTGCCGTTGCGTGAAAGCCGGTCCTTCACTTCCTCAGTTGTGTGGCCGCCGAACGAGTCAAGAACGAGCATGGGCCTCTTTGCGAGCATCGCACGGGCCTCTTCTCCCATACTGTCTTGATCCAGTCCACGAACAAGTCACTGTTCATCTATGCATTCTCGTGTGTGTGCACCACCACACCGGCAGGCAAATGAATCTTTGGTAGAGTTTTCCTTTCAAGATGACGTACGGTCGCAGTTGCGTGCCGTCAGCGAGGGCACAAAGCAAGACTGTGATGTGCAGTTTCGTGTTCCCGCCGGACAGCACGCTCACCGAACTGCTGTCCATCTTCTCAATCGTTGTGTCCAACGGCATTTAGAAAAAACAGGACTTTCATCCACATTACTGATTTGCGAGAAAATGTAATTGTGCTGCTTTCGCAGGCCAATTACATATCTCTGGTACTTGGGCAGCTTCTCCTCATAAGAAGCCAGCAAGCGTTGACATATTGTAGTCTGCCATCTGATTGAGAGCCCTTGCCGCTTCATAAAGCGGTGCAGCTTTATGAAGCGGCTCGCACGGAACACGTGAGATAGGCGTAGCTCCCTCGAACGTTGCCACGCTTCCACTTGGGCCATCTTGGTCGATACGGCGTGACCCCTGCTTCTCAGATCTTCGCTGAACTTTACTAGCTCCGCCTCCAGCTCAGGGTAGGCACGGTTTTGGGGCCACGAAATGACCTACGGTCGCGATGCACGGCTTGTAGGCTCTCTTTCTTTTTTCTCCACTGGCCGCACGCAGGACTCGTCCACATCGTGCCGTCTTCCCGCATCACGATATCCGAATTGCTCGGCAACGACGATGATCTTAAGCTTTTGCTGTCCCGTGAAGGACTGCCGCCGTATGCTACTCATGGTGACAAAACAGATCTGCTTAGGCTTGGCGAACGGGTCGAGATGGGGAGAACTAGCGGTATCAGCGAGGTAAAGAGCACTCACACTCGGCGACAACTTGACAGCACTACCTCCTCTAGTACACTGTAACAGCACCCTGGAAACAACAGAACCGAAATGCACGCCTGCTACCGCGTCGAAAAGTAGTACATAAGTTTACTGATAATATCTTTATAGGCACTATAATATCTCATTTGCCTCGCTGAAATAAATACTGCTTTATTTATTATGGAACTCAGACGGTTGCGGGAAGTCGTAGGTAAGATACAGGTATCGTTCACTTTGCGAAAATGCCTTCCTTTTCTTTCTATTTCTTAGACAGCACTACCTTTTCCGCAAGCCCTTTCTAAAAGTAAACATGGCGTCCGTGACGTAGGGACATGTGGAGGGTCACTGAGCGGCCGCGAACGTCCAAAAATATACTTGTGGTGTGACAGTGAGATTTTACACTGAACAATCGAATTGTCTCTCCCCAAATGTTTTTCTAAACGCTTCAACGATGCAAGCAAGCGAAACCGAAATCGGCCGCTAGCTGCCGTGCTACTTGCGGAGCAACACGAATTTGCCGAAAACGCCTCCGTAGCCTTCACTACACTATTAAGGGGCTTCACAGCACAACACGCATTGCTGTTAAGGGGCTTCACAGCACTATAGGAAAACCCCCGCGTATTATCCGCAGCTTCACTTTGCCACTGAAATTTTGGGGTTTTGGTGCGGGTTATACGTGCGAAAATACGGTAAGGATATCGTAGCTGAAATCAAGAACAAGAAATGGGCATGGGCAAAGCACTGCAGTGTGTAGGTAAGATAGGCGCTGGTCTTTGAGAGTAACTGACCCTATAACAAGAGAAGTCAAACGCACAAGGGCAACATGGAAATTTAGGTGGGCAGGTGAGGTTAAGAACTTTGCGAGTATAGCTTTGCAGCAGCAAGCACAGGACTGGGTTGATTGGTGGAACTCGGGAGAGGCCGTTGCCCTGCAGTGGGCATAGTCGAACCGATGATGATGATGATGGCGGTGAATGTGCCAGACTTCAGTGCACTCAAACATCTATATTTCCCGCTTTTTGTTGACTACCAGTAGAACTTGTGTAAGCAAGTTCTGTGGACACCATTCCTTAAGAAATTTACAGAACTAGATCGGGATCAAATTAAGCATTTCAGACAATACAAAAATTTAGGGGCAGATGAAGTCTTAATGGGATAAGAAATCATTGAATAGGATAGGTGGCTGGAGGCAGTGCTTCAACAAGAGGATTCATCTATGTCAAAGCACAGACTGTCCTGCCTAGCATAGTTTTTATTTATGCAT
Organism: Rhipicephalus annulatus; assembly: GCA_013436015.1. Classification (NCBI taxonomy): domain Eukaryota; kingdom Metazoa; phylum Arthropoda; class Arachnida; order Ixodida; family Ixodidae; genus Rhipicephalus; species Rhipicephalus annulatus. The sequence goes on from WOVY01000433.1 coordinate 26,394, forward strand.
TCCTCTCAATTCCCCATCACGAATGGGAGAGGACGAGAGTAAGCCTGCGCACAGAGAAGGGCAACTGAAGCCTGCATCTCTAAGAAATAAATACAGAGTAAGGTTGGGCTATTGTATGTCCAGTAGACTTCTAATAAATGGAAACTCTATTAAATTAAATTGCTGCTTAAATGAAATAACTGCCACTAATATGTTTGGTTTCGTACTTGAATATTATACCCCTGTTTATCTCTAAGTAAACGAAACTCCTCTCAAAGGAAACACATTTTCTTGGTCCCTTCAGGTTTCTTTTAAAACGAGTCTACTGTACTTTGATTCTGGCTTGTGTTGGGGGGGGGGGAGGGGAGGGAAAAGAGTGTGATGCTTGTGGTGGCATTAGTTAGCGTTTGCTCATCAATGTAATTCCTGCTCCTCTCGCTCAGACGAGATCTTGACAGCCAATGATGAGCTGACCAATGTGATCAACATCTACAAAAAGACCATGGGGCTGGAGCCGGCTGTCAACGGTGGGAGCTCGACCACTGCCTTGAACGACAACCACGGTGAGTTTCTGTGTGTGTGCAACGGTGTTAGAACACCAAAGGACAGATGCCTTCACCCGACATCTGGAGCAGCAAGCCAAGATAAACTAAGGTAAACAAGGTAAACAAGATAAACTAAGGTAAAGCTTCCGAAAAAAATTATTTGTTATGTTATGGTGTTTATTAGCCGGCACACAGCGAATCTACACAATGGCGACAGTAGCAGCCAAGCACGGACTCTCCGCGCGAGCGGTGTTCTTTTTGGGCAGACCCACTAGAAAGCACTTGAGAGTTCGACCCATTTCAGTGTTCGGCGGCTTCTCTACAGTTATTAGAGTTGTTTTTGTATTGTTTTTTGCAAGCTGCTAATGAGGAAACGAAAAGTTTTTATTATAAGGGAAATGCCATTGTAGTGATATTTACTGTTCCGGAATTTCATACAAGTCCCTGTACTGCGAGCTTTCTTGCTCCTACCCTTGCATGTCTAACCAACGGGGTTGACGATGGGGCTGCTTTCATTTTAGCACATGACGCATATCTGAAGCCTTTCCTCTCAAAAGCATCAGAGAATCTCTCTTTGAAAGTCGCTGCTGTATTGCTGTGCTGCCGTGAAATTTTTGGGGATGGGCCAAATCTTTGTATTGAAGACTCGTTATTTGGGTAAATCCTTTGTATTGAAGACTCGTTATTTGGGTGTACGTTTCTCTCCCCATTTTCTATTATGTAGAAATTTTTTTACAGTTAATGTGAAAAGTTTAGAGGCCACTAGGTCAAAGAAAGCATTGAATTTCCCAGAAATTAGAGACTGCATTTCGCTGAACCATGCAGTACATGTTGTCAGTGCGTTGTAGAGCCAGCTGGAAGTCTTAATTCAAGGCTGCCTGTAGGAGCAGTGTAAATATTCAGCTCTTTCCTGTACCTCTTGGTCTGTTTAAACTTTTAATGGTGACTGCATTTCTTGGATGGGGCTGTCAAAATGCAGCCATGTCGGCTGGCCCGGTTGCTGCAGCTGCTTCTGGCTCCTTGCTGGATTTGGGCTCCCTGGGCCCCGATGTCCGCGAAGAACCAAAGAAGGTCCCCGTCGACCTCAGCCTGCTCGATGACCAGCTACTTGCCCTCGGTGAGGTTTCATTACTTGCATGAATGTTGCCATCCGAAGCCATAGTTTTGTATTAGTGTCTTTTTCTATGCTGTTGACTCTTTATCAGTGGTCAAAGCAGCGCTACAGCCTGCATTGTCAGTTATATAAGTGAGCTGTAAACGGTGACCATAAAATTGTCGTGAAATTGAGTGGGCGATGTTGCTAGATGGTACTGTCGAGGTTTACTTGTGAAGTGGATTTTGAAATATCAGTGCATGTTACTATAGTCGAATCTCATTAATTAGAACACGCTTAATTCAAACTTCCGTTTAATTCGAACTCACGATGCTGTCCTGTCAAAGCTTTGTGTATTCCAATGAGCGAAAATGCCCAATAATTCAAACACGCAAGCGCTTGCGACGATTAATTCGAACATACGCGCTCCGAAAATGCTCTCAACACCCCGCCCTATCCTGCAGCTACACCTGCTGCGCACGAAGGAAATGAAAAAGGAAAGAAAAGGCTGTGATGGAATGTTTGCTCTCTCTACAATGCTGATCTGCGATGCACCCGTGTCACACTTCTCCCTTTTCCGTCCTGCCACGTAAAGACCCTCCTCCTACTAATGCCGCCCGCGAAGGGAGAGGAAAAAAACAACCAGAAAGCTGTCGCTGGGTTGAATGAATGCGTGGTTGAAGCAAAGGAAAAAGGCACTATTTTCTTCAGCCCTTGCCCTTTGCGGGAGCACGGCTCTGAGCCCATGAGGGGGGGGGGGGGCCACGCTTCGCTCTTTCTCGTCCATGCCACGTAACGCTTCTCTTTTTAACGACGGTTATAAGAGAGAGAAAAAGAAAAAAAAAAGCTGCCGTGGTGTGTTGGTTTTCTCTCAAATGCCGATCCGCTTCTCTCTGCGTGGAGACACTCCTCCTTTCTCGTCACGTGCTGGCCATGCTGCGGCTGCTACGCAGTCGTTGTTGTCGTCGTCTTTAGAAAGTGATGGCGCTGGACATTTCCGTGCGCAACTTCTCTTGCCAGGAGAATGCTGAAGCTGAAGTAGAAATGCTTTGCAAGCTGCATGCGAAATTGATTTACTCCCTTCAAGGCAAACGTGTCAATTAATAACGGATGTCCTGTGATTTGTTAATAAATGTAAGTCTTCTGAAATGCACATGCTCAATGCACATGCGCCCCTGTATGGAGAGCCCTCTGTTTATTTAGCTTTCATTAATTCGAACTTCTTTTAATTGAACAATTTTCCGAGCCCCTTCGAGTTTTGAATTATCGAGATTCGACTGTACTACCTCATTGTGTAGTTTTTACTTTGCCATTTCAAAGCCGTAACTTGCCTATGAAGAACGCGTAACCTCACTTTCTGAACAGTAAGTATAGTTGCTGGACCCGCTGTGGTAGATTGAAGGCATCGCAAAGCAGTAAGTTATTGGTTCTGTTCCCGGACATGGCATCCATATTTCAGGAGTGAAATACAAAAATGCCCTTATGTTTACCTTTAGGCACACGTTCAGGATAACAGAGCGGTCAAAATTAATTTGGGACTCTTCCCTGCACTTTTGGGGTGCTATAAATGTATCGTGGTCTTGGTATGCGAGACCCCGAAACTTAGTTCAACTACTGTAAACTTAGTTACAGTCTCACTAAACAGGACAGGTCTTAAATAGAATCTCTGACTTAGTGGAGTATCTGCGGCTAACATGATTTTGCACTTCTGTTCATCTCTCGCTAACGAAGCTTCTGCTGAAGGAAACATGTTTTTCTGGTGCCTTCAGATGTATTTGTGAATCTATCTAATTTATTTATGAAATACACAAATAGAGGCTGCACATGATGGTCAGGGCTATTGGCACTTCATAGAGAGTTGATGAACACTGAAATTACGTACCTGGGTTGTCTTTTCTTGGCCTTGCAGGCATAGGAGATCCAGGCCCGCCGACTGCGACCAGCAGCATGGCAGATCTGGGCTCTCTCTTCTCCCCGGGTCTGCCTCAGGCCAGCACTAATGCTAGTGTTGGGGGTGCCGCCGGTGCAGGCCCGTTCGGGGGCTTTGGCAATGCCGCTGCCCCCTCCCGGCTTCCGGGGTATTCACCCTCACACCAGGCAGTGGCGCAGCCCACAATGCTGCACCTGGTACGGCGAGCAGCCTGCTAACTTCGCCGTTGCGGCGACACCCTCTTACATCCAACAGGGGAACCACATTAACAACATCGGCAATGGCAACAGCAACGGTGCAATGGCAGGTAATGAGACAGAAAGCCGAATATTCACGCACTTTTTTTTTCACTGGGTCGGCTCCCATCAGTGGCAACATGGGATTGCTTAGGCTGCATTTGTTGGCTTCAGTGCTCTATAGGGCTCCTTTGCTCTTAATCAGTCATACACAATGATTGGAAATAAATATCACTGCAACATATTAGAGCTAAGTGGGCGTGCAGAAGGAAGTTTTTAGCAAAAGCCAGCAGCTGCACCAACTTTGGTTGCAACACACTACTTTTCGTTTGCGGAAACAAAGTGG
>WOVY01000434.1:0-55883 GCA_013436015.1 Rhipicephalus annulatus
TCGGTCATCCTGTTACCGCGGCGAGTATGTGGCGCAAACGCCGCTCTTTTACATGCACATGATCCTTGCGTCGACGCGCGTGAGTGCCGACAAAAGAATGCATGCACCACCACGCCCCCCGCGTTAAGGCGAGACTTTTTGTGGGGTATATCTCTACCAAGTGGCTTTTTTGCAAAGCAATCGGCGGAACTTTGAACATTTTTTGTGCCATATGCTTTTGTTTGCGCATGAATGTGATCAAAAATATTTTGTAGGGCTTCAGAACACGAGACACTGTGGTGATCTATTTGAGCTCCGACTTCGGTTCGTGGTGCGCCGTTCCGCAAGAACTATTAACGTGTGTGTTCGTGCTTCGTTTTAGTGCTTCTTCCCCGTGAACTGCGGGTGTTTCGCCTCACCAAAATTCACAAATACCAGCGCGAAGAGGCGGTGTTCGGCTGTAAGAAACCTACCTATGTTTCTCGCATGTGCGTGCGCTGTAAGCACTTTCGCTTATCTGTGTAGCGAGGTACACGCGTGTCAGTGGCAGCAGCCTAATCTCAGCTGTTTCAAGACAGTGCGCTTTCGCACGTAACGTTGCATGGGTATTTTAGCGTGCCTACTCTAACATTTGCATTTCGTACCCGCGAAACTGCCGTGAGCTGCACGCTGGTGAAGCAGCGTCTTTCTTGCATTTCGACGATTACTCACTTCTGCAGTCATAATTTATGTGCAATATTTCGTTACATAGAGTGTTTTTTTACTCATTTTCAGTATTTCACTGATCATTTATGGGGAGTGGCTACTGTTACCTCTATTCAGCATCACATTGTTGTTCAAGTGAATGCCGAAACGTCAAGTCAGTATGACGTACACAAATTACTGATGGACAGCCAGACTCCCCTTCAATAAATAATGCTTCTGCACATCTCTTTCCACGACCATCCACGTGCATACGGGGTGAAGAAATGGTGCAGAAAGAACCTCAAAACCTTTATTGTTTACTGCATGCAGTTTTTCTTTAGAAAATGCGGATGTTTTATAGCTGGTACACTATCTCCACAGCAATACACTGGTTGTCTTGGTCGTGGTTCTCTGTTACAAATCGATGCTGGAATATGAGAACTGTATCTAAATATTCAGAAGAGTAAGAAAATGGTCGGTGGCAAAGGCTTTCCAGCTGACTTCTGCACCTGACTTCTGCATAGCTGATGTTCAATTTCATCATCAAATTACGCAAACCGCTAATCAAACATCAATCAACGGATTTTCAATATCGATCTTCTCTGTCTCACTGCCTTCCGTTTATTTCTTTTTGGCCATGCTTTCCTAAAATCAGCACTTCAACTTGTTTTCGTAGAGTACGAACATCAACATACATAGGCAAGGGTTTTAGTACTGTCACTTATGCACTTTAGAGCGGCCGCACCGCGAACACGAAACTTCTCAGCTTCTGCGGTTCTCACTTCTGTTTTTCTTTTCTTTTTCTCCCGAACATGGGCGGGCGCAAGTCCCGAAATTTCTCATGAATATCGCTTACGAAATATTCCGTTCATTGTTTTTCAATAGAAGTGAAATAATAAAAATTTTATGGCAAAGTGCTCAACAGAAATATTTTTTACAAAATATTTAATCCATGTATTTGATAGAAATGAGACAATAAAGTTTTTATTGAAAGTGCTCAACAGAAATATTGTTTACGAAATGCTTCCTCAATGGTATTTCAATTAAAATGAGTCAATGACATTTTTTATTGCAAAGTACTCAACAAAATATTGTCGACGAAGTATTGAAGCAAGTCTATGACTATTGTGAAGCCATTGATAATCAATAGAGTCAATCATTCGTTCACGGTCCGACAATGAAAAATCAACAGTCATTTTCATAAGGGCTGTTGAATCGTACGGCACCCACAACCCTGTCGCACATTCAAGCAAAAAAGTAATTGAAATCTTAACGAAACTTGTACTTGAATTGAAAAACTTAGAACTTAACAATGAGCACTATTTTGAAATTAGCGGCACGGCATGGGTACAAGAATGACCCCAAACTAACATAGTCACATACTCATGCACCCTGTAGAGTCCAATGCTTTTTCGTCTTGTTATATCAAACCTTTAGTCTATAAACAGTACCTAGACGAAATATTCAAGATTTGAACACATTCAGAAAACTAGCTTTTCAAATTCATACAGGCATTTAACGAAGTGCTCCCCAGCATTTATTTTACACACTCCTACTCTTACACTGAAATAAGCTTCCTTGATGTACTTATTAGAATGGATGATTGTGCTTCGGTAACTAGCGTATACGGAAAACCTACGGACAGGCAACAATACCTGCTCTTCAAAAACTGCCACCCGCGACACTGCAAGACCAGCATTCCCTATTTTCAAGCACACAGATTCCGGTGTATCTTGTCCCGCACTGAGGACTTCCACAAAACAGCTCACATATGCGCAAAGTACTACTTCACCCAGAATGCCCACCAGCTATCATCGATGACGCCATCAAAAAAGCAAAAAATCTGCACCACCAGACTCAACTAAACCACCAAGAAGATTCCGACCAGCACCGCAACAAGAATCTGCCATTGACTTCACGAGCAACCTACCGAACATAAACAAGGTCCTAAGAAAACACTTTAATATATAAAAACAGAGCGGGGCGACTACCCGAAATTTTCACTTCTCCTCCTTCTGTGGTGGCCGAAACAGGTGGCCGAAAAGTATGAGGGATCATTTGACAAATTCAAAAATAGGCGTGAAACTACAAACAGGGTGTCGCCCTTGCGGAAAAAGCAGATGTGAAGTATGCAAACACGTGCCGACAACGACAGTGGCGGAAAGCACCCACTCGGATTTCAAGCACAGGATAACTGGTGCACTATACTGTGACTCAGACAACGTCATATACCTTCTGGAATGACGGGTATGTAGCATGCAATACGTGGGCCAGACAGACACTCCATATAGAATTAGATCCAACAACCATTGGGCACATGAACGTTCCCTGTCAGGCCTTCCACGTTCAAAACACAGCACATTAAAGGACCACAGCTTTAGTGACATTACTTTAACACTATTGGAAAGCAATTTTCGAACTATCACAGAACGGGAACAACAGGAATCTTACTTTATCTACAAATTCAACACCATAAAACACGGAATAAATGAACACCCAGGCACTCTGTGAGCGTTACAATCGGTAAAAGACGCAAACGCTTCTCTCTAATCAGTCTTCTGTCCTTAGCCTCCCATTACGACAATAATACTACCCCTTGACAAAACTTTTAGCTTATGCATTTGACAATGTAGAAATAGTTTGCCACTTCAAGGGCAGCCGGAACACACAGATAAGTGGTCCCGGATGTCGTACAGTTCTTTTTTCTTGTTTTTATTTCTGTCTTTTAATTTTTAACGCCAGTTTTTTTTTTCCTTCATTGACAGCAGTCAATGCGTACAATGAATATTGATGGCGGTGCCACAATTACCGGCTTTTTCATATCTTTCAACGCCACCAAGACGCACTCGAAGCGCTCAAGTTCTCCCCACTGATTCATTGTCAACTTCAAAGGTCGACAAGCCGCCAGTGGGTTGCACAGGAAGGTGTAATACAAAAACGGTCTTCACACTGTCCACTTCGGGGAAGGGTGGGTGCATGGGAGGTATTGTTGGCAATGATGGCATTGCTCGTTTACGTTCGCCTTACTCTCTTGAGATGCTGTCTCTTCCTAATCCCGTCGTGTCCTGTCTTGCTTCTTCTCCACAATTACCGGGGGAAGGGTGGGTGCGTGAGAGGTAATGTTGACAATGATGGCATTGCTCGTTTTCATTCGCCTTACTGTCTTGAGATGCTGTCCCTTCCTAATCCCGTCGTGCCTGTCTTGCTTCTTCTCCACAATTACCGGGGGAAGGGTGGGTGCGTGAGAGTTATTGTTGACAATGATCGCATTGCTCGTTTACGTTCGCCTCAGTCTCTTGAGATACTGTCTCTTCCTAATCCCATCGTGTCTGTCTTGCTTCTTCTCCAAAATTACCGGGGGAAGGGTGGGTGCGTCAGAGATATTGCTGACAATGATCGCATTGCTCGTTTACGTTCGCCATACGCTCTTCATATGCGGTCCTTTCCTAATCCAGTCGTGTGTGTCTTGCGTCTTCTCCTAGATTTTTTTTCTTTCATTTCTAACGTGTCTCCTTCCCATTATTTTTCACATCGTTCTTCTATCCCATTCCCTCCTGTCTCGAGAAGCCATAAAAAGACACTAAAATGTGTAAATAATATTATGCCCTGAAAAACACGCGGCTCCCGTCGAAACGTCGGCTGCATAAGCAGTTGTTATGTAGAAGCGTATCTGCTTTTCATGCTTTCAACCTTGCGGCTTATATGCAGAAGAATAACTTCGGTTGCCGCAAGGTTAGAAGCATGAAAGTAGTGAAAGTAGAAACAAGTGTATACTTAAGGGCTCGTTTTTCGTGTTTTACACAATATTCATGAGATCTAACAGACAATAATGCCAAGGAAAGTATAGGGGAAGTTATTAGGTCAATTGTAATGTAAATGAGAAGAAAGAAAAGTGGGTGAAAAGATAACTTGCCGTGGGCAGAATCCGAACCGGCGACCTTCGAATAAGGGTACGAGCACACTAGCGGGAAGCGTGCCGCCGCGGCATGACGCGCGTCTGCGCCGCCGAGTGGTGAAAAGCGGCACGCTGGCCACATCTGCGGGAGTCACGTGACAACAATCTCGAGCGGTCTCGCAGCGGCTCGCGAGATTTCGCGCGCTTTTTCGTCGTCTGTTCTGAGCTCACCGACTTTACGTTGCAATCGTGCGAACAATGGCAGGCGACGACGATCTCCTCGCAACGCTCAACGTTACCGTGATGGCGTGTCTGCTGTTGCTTCAGCGTCGCCGCTCTCGAAATGCGCTGCAATATGAAACGGCACGTCAATGATCACTTATTTTTCCGCATAGTGAGGTGTCTGCCTCAGCATGCTGTCAATAATTACGAACAGGGGCCACTTAGTTTTGCCATTATTGCCTGGCGCACCGCTCCGAGTGTTCGCCTCGACTCCCGACACGAGCTTCATCCACCTGTTTTTAATATTCTTAAACTTCAGCATGGCCTGTGTTTCTGCACAAGTAAGTGAATAAAACATACAATTCATTCGCGCTCAACATGCAATGAGCCACGCAATCGCCACTTACCTCTCAATCCAAACATAGATCCTATAAGATCCCATCTGTTCATTTTTGCTTCCTTATCTTTATAATCAGGCATCGTTTTGTCATATAAGAAGAGGTAGAGTCTAATCTCCTCTAAAAAGCGTTCGGTGTCCATGGTGCCGTTGTCAGCGTGCTTCAGAAAACGACGTCGCGAGAAAAATGACAGCCCCCCCCCCCAAAAAAAAGAAAGCAACCTCCGTGCGTTGCTATGGCGACTAGCACGCACGTCGCTGATTGGCGCTTTGCTTGGGCGGCAGCGGCAGAAATAGCGCAAGGAGCGATTGGATCGGCGGCAGAAATTCCTCCACGCTCGGCGGGAGAAAGAGAGAAAAGCGGCGTCTCGCGAGCGGCGCGCGGCACGCGGCAGAGCGCGGCGTCGCTAGTGTCTTCGTGGCTTAACGCGTTCGATGCTCTGCCACTGACCTACCACGACAGCTATCCCCCCAGCAACATTATTGGGTATCTATGTCATTTCCAACGTGGGAGTGTTAGTCAGCGCCACTACTAGCCATGGCGGCGAGTGTGGCGCACTCTTTGTGAGCCTGTTAGGCGTCACGTGGCACGTGAAGTTATATATATATATATATATGGGATATGGCACAACGGGACCGTTGTCAACAAGGATAAATATATTTATTTCCCAACAGTTTCGGGAGGGGTCCTCCCTTCATCAATCAGGGGATGAGTATAACTCATCCCCTGATGAAGAGAGCACCCCTCCCGAAACTGTTGGGAAATAAATATATTTATCCTTGTTGACAACGCTCCCGTTGTGCCATATCCCATACCTTAACGAAGACTAACTGGCCCATTGAGTTATTACTCCCACTATATATATATATATATATATATATATATATATATATATATATATATATATATATTGTAAGATTTTCTTCTTCGTTCTCGAGTCAAGCGAGAGGCCCACTACCTGGTGTCCACTAAATCCCCCCATCATCGTTTTTGTCCACATGTAGTATATATATATATATATATATATATATATATATATATATATATATATATATATATATATATATATATATATATATATATATATATATATTGATATACACATCACAGAGAGAGGTTGTCTTAGTTTTATTTCCAGAACAGTGAACTGGTCTTCGTCAGGGTTTGTGAATACTGTCTCTTCTCTTCCCAGGTACGTTGGGTCCATTGAAAAACCTTCTTCATGTATATATGTATATATATATATATATATATATATATATATAGGTATATATTGTCACGGGCTAAGTAGATGCCTGAGGATGGACGAAGTGCTGAGGGTAACGTGTTCAGACTGCAGCAACGTTGTAAGCATTTGCTCGCCAGTATATCTATCGTGTATACTTTATTCCCCGTAACATCATTGGTGGAAGGTGTTGGGTACACCTCGCTACACAGCCCCACGAGCTAGATCTTCGCAGCAGACGGTGCATTGCAGCTACCATGATGACTGACCAGGCTACCCAATGTCAACAATATCCGCCAGCCCCGCAACTGATCATTGTGGTGCAACCTCGTGACACAGGCCCATTCAACGGCACAAGTGGCATACATAGACGTCGTAATTGGTTGGTTCTATATGAGCGCGTCAGCAGCAGCGACCATTGGGATCCAACGCTTAAGTTGGCGAACATCATCTTCTACATGCATGGCATGGCAAAACTATGGTACGAGACACATCAAAAAGAGTTGACCAGCTGGGACGTCTGTAAGCATAAATTGCGCTATCTATTTGGGAAACCCATCGGACGTCAAGTGGCCGCAAAGAAAGGACTTGCGACTCGTGCCCAGACATCCACAGAGCCGTACATCGCGTACGTCCAGGACGTGTTGGCTTTGTGCCGCAAGGTCGACAAGGACATGCTCAAAGAGGACTAAATCGGACACATCCTGAAAGGAATTGCCGATGACGCCTTCAATTTTCTGCTGTGCAAGGGCTGCTCGATGGTGGAGTCGGTCATCGAAGCATGTCGTCGCTTCGAACAGGTGAAAAGTAGGTGCATAGTTCAACAAATTGACCGCCTTCCCAATATGGCGGCTACGTCCTCTTGCGAAGATTTGCCCACACTACATCAACCACCAGTGCCGGAAAATGTCACCAGAATAGTTCGTCGGGAACTCAAGGCTATGGCACCCGCTATATCTAGCGCCAGCGCACCAGGACACAACCTCGATGCTGTTTCACTGATACAGGCCGTGGTTTGCCAACAGATCGCGAATATGGGCATTTCGCCACCTCATCAAAATGCCCCTGCTACTTCCACCTCGGCTCCAGTCGTTGCGGCTGCCACTCGGAACTGCACGTTCGCGCCACGACGAAACCCAGCTGAATGGCGCACTCATGATGATCGGCTCTTATGTTTCACGTGCCATCGGATAGGACACACTGCTCGACATTGCCGCAGCCGTTGGACCTCATCACCTCGACCGAACTTCTATGATTGGGAACCTCACTCCGAACGTGCACCTTATGCCCCGTCCTACCGTGCTGAGACAGGTACAGAGCATAATCCAGAACGTCGGACTAGCCACTCGCCATCGCCCGTGCGTCGTCAGTCCCGCTCACCCCAATGCCGCCGTTCTCGGTCTCCCTATGACAGTCGCTCGCAAAACTAGCCGGTGCAGCCCCCGGAGGTGACGCTGCATACACGACTCGGACTAAAAATCCTCTGATTGCTCCCGACCAGCGGTGCCATCTACTTACAATTCTTATTGATGGTTTACCTGTAACTGCTCTTATTGATACCGGTGCGCAAATATCTGTGATGAGCTCAGACCTCCGCCGCCGCCTTCAAAAACTTCTGACGCCTGCGGTTGCACCTACCATTCGTACACCGGATGGTGTACTCCGGCTGTGCTTGGAATGTGCACTGCACGATTAACGATTTCTGAGCATCAAAATTCAGTTCTGTCTGCTGTACTAGACATTTGCCCTCATGACCTCATCCTTGAACTCGAATTTCTGACTTCACACGCTGCGCCCATTGACTGTTTCAAAGGTCTTCTTCGGCTAGAACTACCATCTTTCTCCGAGACTATCTCTACCAGCCCAGCTCGTCTATGTTCTGTCAATTTCCTCAGACTTCCGCCGCAAGCTGCAGTCCAAGTCCAACTCTCGCCATATCCTCCAGTACCCGATGGTGATTATATTGCTGCCCCAATTTCTGACGTGGCCATGACACGTAATGTTGCACTCCCCAACACGGTGGTTACCGTTAACGACAACTGAACTTTATTTCCCGTCCTCAATTTTGGCTTCTCAGCGCAAGTTATTCCTCGCGGCATGTCACTTGCGCATCTGACACCACTGGTCGACCACACAGTTTCCACCCTAACCACCGATTCGCCACCCGATTTTAGGGGCGAAGCTCCTTAGGGCGTGGGCTGTGCGTCCCCTGTAGCCTGTATGTAGCCACCTCTAGTTTAGTTCTTGCAGTGTTCACTAGATGGCGGTACCGTCCCCTGTATGTAGCCACCTCTAGTTTAGTTCTTGCAGTGTTCACTAGATGGCGGTACCGTCTCCTGTATGTGTGCACACGCGGTAGAGGTCGGACGTGTTTTTGGAGAGCTCCGGAATGACAGCTACAGATAAGTGTTTTTGCATGTTTCCAGCTTGCCTCTGTCTGTAGCGTTATGAGAACGTAAGGCGCTAGCGTAAAGCTTGATTAGGTCTATTACGGTGTACGTTTTTTTTAGTATTTTGTACTATGTCTTTTTTTCTCCAGCCACCACGTGGCTGAGGTCTGCGCGTAGACCGACCACGTGCATGCGCAGGTGCCGTGAAGTGTAGCGTATTTATTTATTATTGTGGTTCTTTTTGGCTTAGACCAGTGTATTTTAGTACAGTTTTCTAACACGTGGGCATCGGTAAACTGAGCTAGCCATGGTCAAAAAGACCGTAAAGTGTTCAGAGTGCGGGGCAGGTTGGAAGGTGGAAGTTAGTGCGGAGGAGAAAGCAGAAGATGACGCCAAGTGTAGACAGTGCGAGTTCGAGGAGAAAATGAAAAATATGATGGCGGTCCAGAGTGGGCTCATGGAGAAAATCGCAGAGCTGGAGAATGCATTGGTGAAGGAGCGAGAGAAAACGTCAGCCATGGAAGAAAGGCTCCGGGCAGCCGAGAAGGGCCTATCGAAGGTCGTGAAAGGGAACGAAGACGCAGGTGACGGCGGAAGCATTATGGCGACGACCTCCCGTGCGGGAGAGATGAAGGAAACAGGCATGACAAAGGCAGATACATTGGCCACAGGGCCCAGCTACCGGGAAGTAGTTTTGAGGGAGGGAGGGAGCAAACCAGCAGCCGTGACTCACGCTAGTCACCTAGTCAGCAGCCAGGTGCAGGTTTCAGAAGGAATGTCTGAACAGGTCATCATCGCCGGTGACTCAAATTTAGTCTGATGCGCAGCGGCAATCAAAGAAAGGGTGAAAGGCGACAAGAGAGTTGCGATAGGGACGTTCCCAGGACAAACGTTGGGGACAGTAATGAGTCAAGCGGGTGAACAACTCGCAGCTAAAGCTAACAATCGTAACCTCGTTGTAATTGCGGGGGGGGGGGGGGGCTAAATGACGTCCTGAAAAAAGAATCGTCAGGACTAGCGACGACCTTGGCGAAAGGGGTGGATGACATGCGCGCCGTGTCCCCCCAGGTGCAAATTGTAGTATGCACAGTACCGGAAGTACCAGTACGCAACGTCAACCTGCAAAGAGCGGTTGTCGACGCAAACAAAGAGATATGGCGAATTAGTCGAGAGAAGGGTTTCGAGGTAGTGGATTTAAACAGGGAAGTGCACAGGTGGGGTGGATTCCAAAGAGACAAGATTCATTTCGATAAGAGGCTTGGACACGAGGTGGGCTGGCGACTGGCAGGACGCGCAGTAACTTTTTTGGGGGGTTCACGGGCCTTTCGGAGTCCGGGGTAGCCCGTAACAGGGAAAACAACCAGGAGGACGCTTTGACAGGTAGAATTGCGAAAAACCAGAAAAAAGGTAAAAGAAAAAGGAAAAAGGCGCGTGTTGCAATTAGTTACATAAACATGCAGGGTGGCAGAAAGAAGGCAAAATGGTTAGAGATTGAGGAGCAGTTAAACAAAGAACAGATAGGCGTGTATGCGGTTACAGAAACACACCTTAGAGACTTGGAAGAGCCACCACATATTGAAAATTATGTTTGGGAAGGGTGTAACAGGACCATATCGGAAAGGAAAGGTGGGGGTGTAGGAATGCTAATTCATCGCGGAGCCAAATGGGTTAGAGTGAAACAGACGTGTTCAGAGCACCTCTGGGTTCTGGGCACAGTAGGTGGAAAGGAAACGTGGCTAGGGGTAGCCTACTTGTGGACGGGGAATAACTGTAAAGAAAAGAATCAGGAGATAGTGGATTGCATGAGTGCGGATATTAAGGAATTTGGTAATGGGGCCGAAATCATCCTTCTAGGGGACATGAATGCCCACATACATGACCTTGACGGATATTCAGACACCAATGGGAAGTTATTACTAGATCTTTGCGAGCAACATAGTCTGGAGATAGTTAACACGGGGCCTAAATGTGACGGCCAGATCACATGGGAAGTCGGAAACAGGCAATCAAGTATTGATTATTGTCTCATGACTGAAGGAATTTACCACAAACTGACAGAAATGAGGATAGACGAGGAAGGCATTAACAGCTTGGGTAGTGATCATAAACGAATAACATTACAAATGGGATACGAAACTGAAAATATGAGCATGGAATCAAAGTCTGGCAGCTCGTATTTAAATGACAAACAAAATAATAAATATAGCCGCAAGAGTCGAGGAAGAAGTAGGCGAAATACCAGGCAAGGACTGGAAGTATAGTGAGCTGTTACATCTAATGACGAAGGAGATAGGGAGAGAGAAGAAAACTGTTTGCTGGAAAGGAAAAAGGAAGCCAAAAAGTTGGTGGAATAAGGAAATCCGGGAGGCGATCGAGAAGCGACGCGAAGCATCACGGGAGCATAGAAAGGCAAAAAAGGAGAAGCGGCCGCAGGACGAAGTCAAAAAAATATGGGAAATATATTTAGAGAAAAAATCCCTTGTACAGAAATTGGTAGAGGCAAAAATTAAAGGTGAAAGTGAACGCTGGATGACAGAGATACACGAAAAAAAGGAGGCCGCGCCTAGGATTTTTTGGAGCCACATAAAGGCGCTAGGTAGGAAGTCTGTCACAACGCAACAACATATTCTAGATGAAGGAGGAAATCAATTGGAAGGGTACGAAATGCTAGGTTACATCCAAAAGGTAACAGCCGATTCGTTTCAAAAGAGCGTCCAGGGGATCTCCCCGGTGAGTAAAAGTGTGGCGGAGAAAGCAACAGAGGCAGAGCTAGTACTTGATAATTTCAACTGGAAAAAGGCCGAAGGAAAAATTCCAAAGCGCACTACCGCGGGTTTAGATGGGATTCCCGTTAGCCTCATTAACGAACTAGGACATAACACTAAAGAAGCATTGTTAAAAGCAGTAGAAAAAAGCTTAAAGGACGGACAAATACCGGACAGTTGGCGACAAAGTAGAATGAACTTAATCTATAAAGGCAAGGGAGAAAAGGACAAGATTCGCTCGTATAGACCACTAACCATTACATCGGTACTATACAGGATGGCGATGCAAGCAGTAAAAATGAAAATAGAAACATGGGCCGAACATAACGATATTTTGGGAGAACTTCAGAACGGATTTCGAGTCGACAGGCGGTTAGACGATAACCTGTTTGTTCTCACTCAGTGTATAGAAATATCTAAAATAGAGAATAGGCCCTTGTACGTGGCTTTTCTAGACATCACTGGGGCATACGACAACGTTAATCAGGAAATTTTGTGGGATATATTGAAAGGAATGGGCATGGGCGACGACTGTATACAGCTTTTGAGGGAGATATACCGAGAAAATACAGTTTGCATAGAGTGGGAAGGAATGCGTAGCAAAGAGAACGTTGAGGTTAGCAAGGGTCTGAGACAGGGATGTCCTTTGTCCCCGCTGTTATTCATGCTGTACATGGTGAGTATGGAAAAAGCGCTAGAAGGTAGCAACATTGGTTTTAATCTGTCACACAAACAGGGCGGCATGATGATTGAGCAGAAGCTTCCAGGTTTATTTTATGCGGACGATATCGTCTTATTTTCGGACAGTCGAGATGATATACAGCAGCTGGCGAATATATGCGGAAGGGAAGGTGAAGCTCTTGGACTAGGATTCAGTGTAACGAAGTGTAGATTGATGGTTTTCAATGATCCCTGTGATCAGACGGTGTCCATACAAGGCCAAGAAATACCGAGGGTAAGCGAATACAAGTACCTTGGAGTATGGGTAAATGAGAGTGATAGATACATGGAGGTACAGGAAAAAGCCGCGGCAGCAAAGGGAAAGAGGAATGCGGCAATAATGAAGCACAGAGCGTTGTGGGGATACAATAGGTATGAGGTGCTTCGAGGTCTGTGGAAGGGTGTAATGGTTCCAGGGCTTACTTTTGGGAACTCAGTGGTGTGCATGAGGGCAGAGGTGCAATCGGGAATGTATGTAAATCAAAGGACTGTGGGACGCCTCGCGTTGGGTGCTCACGGGAAGACGACAAACGAGGCTGTAAAGGGCGATATGGGGTGGGCAGGTTTTGAGGCGAGGGAAGCGCAGAGCAAAATAAGGTTCGAAGAAAGGCTAAGAAATATGAAGGAGAGTAGATGGGCAGAGAAGGTGTTCCGTTATTTGTATAGGAAGAGCGTGGACACACAGTGGAGAAAAAGAACTAGAAGACTCACTAGTAAATATACGGCTGGTATTGTAAGCCATATGTCAACAAAGAGCGTTAAGGGAAAAGTCAGGGAGGCGGAGAGGATTTACTGGATGGCAGCTATGGAGAAAAAACCGGCTTTGAGTAACTACCGAAAGGGCAAAAATGAAATAAGGAGGGAGGCATTTTACGATAATTCAAGGGGAAGCGCTTTACTGTTTGAAGCGAGATCGGGTTGCCTTAGAACGCGTAGTTATAAAGCAAGATTCAGTAAAGAAGAAGAACAATGCACATGCTGCGGGAAAGATAAGGAAACGGCGGAGCATGTTCTGATTGAATGTGGAGATATCCACCCAGGTGTACGTTTGGGCACGAGCCTACAGGAAGCCTTGGGTTTTAGGGACAACAATGGAAAGCTGAACACACCCGCGATTGAAATAAGTAAGAGACGGTTAGAGCATTGGTGGCAGAAAATTAGAGAGAAAGGACAAATATAAATATTGGAAAAATAAAATATGGACAGTGTGCCGTAAATGGCAGAGAACTTAAGCTGAAAATTTACCTTTTTTTCCATTAAGCTAGAATTTATCGAAGTAGAGGCATTAGTCCAACATCAAAAAAGAAAAAAGGTTTTTTTTTTTTTGTCGAGCCTAGTGGCATACTTGTCACCACCCCGTTATAAAGGAGACGCTCATAGCATCCATCCATCCATGTAGCCACCTCTCGTTTAGTTCTTGTAGTGTTTACTAGATAGTGGTACTTGTAGCTGATGATGAAAAGATGCAAGATGTTATAAACTAGAAAGCGGTACTTGTAGTTGATGAAAGACGCGAGATCTTATAAAATAGGAATGATGTCACATATGGCGCGTGTCATTGGTTGAAGGCAATCGTTCGATTTAGTGCGGCGACGTACGCTAGGGGGAGCGATGTAATAAAATCGAGTGGGCAAAATGTACAGAGGATTCATGGTTTACCAGGTTTACCTCCGGAGCTTCGCCCACTCATCATCATTCACTTCGTGGATATGGCGGAATTTTTTTTTCATCAGCGTCGCTTTCGTCACGTTCTTGTTCCGACCTTTTCAAGCCAATGCTATCTGACAAGCTGACCTCTGAACAAGTCTCTGCTCTCCGCCATGTGCTTACTTCTTATCAGAACATCTGTGACTTCGGCGACCGTGATTTGGGCCAGACATCCGTTGTAACCCATCGCATCAACACCGGTGACGCACGACCCATTCGCCGACGGCCCTACCATGCGTCTGCCCCGAAGTGTGCTATTATACAGCGAGAAGACGATAAAATGCTTCATAAGGGCATAGTAGAACCCTCATCTAGTCCCTGGTCCTCACCCGTTGTACTTGTTAAAAAGAAGGACAATAGCTGAAGATTCTGTGTTGATTACCGCCATCTCAACCATATTACCTAGGAAGATGTCTATCCCCTACCCCGCATAGATGATGCACTCGATTGCTTACACGTTGCCAAATATTTCTCTTCAGTAGACCTTCTTTCACGCTACTGGCCGATCGCTGTGGACCACAA
This sequence comes from Rhipicephalus annulatus, assembly GCA_013436015.1. Taxonomy (NCBI): domain Eukaryota; kingdom Metazoa; phylum Arthropoda; class Arachnida; order Ixodida; family Ixodidae; genus Rhipicephalus; species Rhipicephalus annulatus. Next base: position 14,508 of record WOVY01000434.1, read on the forward strand.
AGACAGAGGGAAGACAGCCTTCGTGACTCCTGATGGACTTTATCAGTTCAAGATGATGCCTTTTGGATTATGCAATGCCCCCGCGACTTTTGAGCGCATGATGGACACTCTTCTTCGAGGCATGATGTGGACCACCTGCCTCTGCTATCTTAACGACGTTATTGTTTTTCGACTACTTTCGACGACCATCTTACCCGTCTGTCCACAGTGCTTGATGTTTTTCGACGTGCCAACTTGCAACTTAACTCGTCCAAATGCTGCTCTGGGCAACGCAAAATCTGCGTACTCGGCCATCTTGTGGACGCTGCGGGTGTTCAACCAGACCCTGCGAAAGTCCGAGCAGTTCGCGACTTCCCCACACCCCACTCAGTCAAAGACGTTCGAAGTTTTCTGGAACTGTGCTCCTATTTCCGTCGTTTTGTCGAGAAGTTTGCTGAAGTAGCCCGTCCTCTAACCTGCCTCCTCAAAAGGGATGTCGCATTCACCTGGGACCAACAGCAACCAAACGCCTTCTCGTCGCTCGTAGACATTCCCACCAATCCACCAGTCCTAGCACACTTCAACCCATCTGCCGCCCCGGAGCTTCGTACTGACGCCAGTGGCCATGGCTTAGGTGCAGTGGTGGAGCAGCAGCAAAAAAAATGCACCGCGTCGTCGCGTACGCAAGCCGACTGTTGTCGCGCTCGGAAAAAAATTATTCGTTCACAGAACGTGAGTGCTTAGCTCTCGTCTGTGCCATTGCGAAATTCCGACCGTACCTGTATGGCCGACCATTCTCATTTATTACGGACCACCATGCGCTTTGCTGGCTCTCGTCAATCAAGGACCCTACGGGACGCCTTGGTCGCTGGGCACCGCGCTTACAAGAGTACACTTTTGCCGTATTCTATAAATTTGGACAACTTCACAAGTATGCCGACTGCTTGTCCCGTTACCCAGTCGATCCCCTTGACATGATGGAAGATGGACAAGAGGCCCTCGTTCTTTCAATTACCGACTTCACCGACATAGCTTCTAGACAATGCCACGACTCCTCTTTCCATGCTATTATCAATGGTCTGCACTCTCCCCTCCCTGACCACTCCTTACAACTGTTCGTTCTTCACAACGACATCTTGCTCCGCTACAACGCCCACCCAGATGGTGTTGAGCTTTTACTCGTTGTTCCTGCGCATCTTCGCTCAGACGTTTTGGCCCAGCTCCATGATGACCCCTCCGCTGGACACCTAGTAGTGTCACGCACGTGTGACCACGTTCGCCGCCGATTCTTTCGGCCTGGCCTCTACCGTTCTGTGTGACAGTACGTTGTGGCATGCGACCTCTGCCAGCGCCGCAAGACACCTGCTCTGGGACCTGCTGGTACCCTCCAGCCCATTGAAGTACCAGATGAGCCATTTTTCCGAGCCGGCCTCGATCTTCTAGGACCTTTTCCCGTGTCGGCCACCGGTAATAAATGGATTGCTATTGCTACTGACTACGCAATGCGGTATGCCGTTACACGCGCCCTCCCCACCAGCTGTGCTACTGATGTAGCCAATTTCCTTCTTCATGACAACATTGTGCGTCATGGTGCTCCTCGTCAGTTGATCACCGACCGCCGCCGCTGTTTTCTATCTAAAGTAGTAGACGAGCTCCTGCGATCCTGCTCTACCCACCACAAGTTCACTACAGCGTACCACCCACAGACCAACGGCCTCACGGAACGCCTCAACCGCTCCCTGACGAATATGTTAGCGATGTACGTCTCCAAGGATTACAAAAATCGGGACATCCACTTACCTTTTGTTACCTTCGCATACAACAGTTCACGTCATGATACAGAGGGATTTTCACCTTTTTACCTACTGTTTGTTTATGACCCGCCTTAGCCCATGCACACTATGCTCCAATCTGACGCCCCCTCATCGACTGCTTATGCTCATGATAACCTGGCCCGAGCTGACATCGCCCGCCAAGTCGCCCGGGATCGTTTATGTGCCTCGCAGCTTAACCAAAAGAGTGCTTACGATCGCCGGCACCGCAACGTACAGTACTTCCCGGGGTCGCTCGTCTTTCTGTGGTTACTATCACGTCGTGTTGGTCTCTGCCAAAAACTGATGTCCCGTGACGTTGGCCCCTACCGCATCATACGCAAGGTCACCAGCGTGACCTATGAGATAGCTCCACTCCATACCACGTCAGTACCAGCTTCAGTCCCGACCGATATAGTGCACGTCTCATGGCTTAAACCATACTACTCACGCCCCAAGAATTGATCGCACCGGGACGGGGCTTCTGCCGCCGGCGGGTAATGTCACGGGCTAAGTAGATGCCTGAGGATGACGACGACGCAGTGCTGAGGGTAACGTGCTCGGACTGCAGCAGCGTTGTACGCATTCGCTCGCCAGTATATTCATGTGTGTTCATCGTGTATACCGTAACAATATATATATATATATATATATATATATATATATATATATATATATATATATATATATATATATATATATGTGTGTGTGTGTGTGTGTGTGTGTGTGTGTGTGTGTGTGTGTGTGCGTGTGTGTGTATGTGTGTGTGTGTTGTACGTAGAGAAAGGCTCACACGCAGCTTGGTGAAAGCTACCGGAGAGTGCGTGTGCGAGCTACTACCAAAGCCTCGGATCATCATCGTCGTCTTCCATAACAGCGATGCTTCCGTCATTAAGATTCTTTACAATTTATACATACTGAGTTATTCAGCGCTGAGTAAGGTAGAATAAGCACAAAATACGCTCCGCAAGGTCAGGGTCGTCATTTTCTTTTCATTCGTCCAGCAGGTTCAACTGTTTTTCCCGCTAGGGCATTCTACAAGAACCATTTAAACCAAGTAGATTAGGTGCATGTTAGGGGCAAGGAGTTGAACCGTTGCAGTTACTCCAGTAGTTAGTCCAAAACTGGTCGAAAATTTTTGGTGGCCTATTTAGTCCCCTAATTGAGCACTGGCATACCCCACTATAGTCCTTTCCACCCAAACTAAACTCGAGTTCTCGTGTTAGTCATCATGGTCGGCCTGCGTGTTTTGTTGGTTGGTCGGTCGGTCGGTCGGTCGGTCGGTCGGTCAGTCGGTCGGTTCCTCAACACCTTGGCACAACCCACCTATACCCGGCGACAACTTTCTGTGGCAGCACGGCCAAGGCTACGTGGGCGGAGCCTATGCACATGTGCTACTGCGCCAAGTAGTCCGACCACTTCGACGGGTGTTTCGGTTTCGATTTCACCAGCGCAGTCCGCGTCTCGCAGTCCGCGTCGGCTCGCGTTTGCTGGCGTTTCGCTCCAGGAAACGCGAGTCGCATCTTTGGGAACTCGAGAGCAATTTTTAATAATATTGTGACGTGATTTACTGACGCGTGGACCCAGGTTGCTGGGTGAATGATACATTCAATTATTCATGTATTGGTTACACAACTCATCATGCACGTACCGCTTAATCCGGAAGACACTGCGCTCGCTAACACCAGTGAGCTCGCTGACTTTCCGACATGCGGCTCTCACAGACAGCTGCGGGTCGCTTTTCCTTACTTACGCGTAAACGTTGTACGCCACCTTCTTGGCCTGTACGGACAGCTTTTGATTTGACAACGCCTTGTACGGCTGCGCAGCTGGTGGACTCGCGGCACGCGGCGGTGTTTCCTCCGTAAGCGACGTTGACGAGCTGTAACCGGCGGACGCCATCTTTGACAGTGAGGAATGCGGTGAGGTAAAAAGGCGAAGGAAGCCAAAAAACCCCCAAAAAACCTTAGAGAGAGCGCGAAACGAAATTTTTTCTACTGCGCAACGTTTTTATTCACTAATTAAAAAATGAATCCGCGAAAAATGTAAGTGACGAATGGTAAAATCTTATTTACCCAGAACAGTATACAAACGTTTTCGTTGAGTGACTACATGCTGTGGCGCAGTAAGACAAGCGTGCTTCGGCTCCGTAGCCTTGGCTGTGCTGCCACAGAAAGTTGTCGCCGTGTATAGGGGGATAGGCCACGAATGGGACGCTGCCTTGCTTTTTAAATTAATTCAATTCTTGAAAGAGAGTGTTGGATTAATTAGGTAACAGAGGTAATAATATAAAGGTGTTCAACTTCTAAACAAAAAACATTGAAAAGAAAACATAATAAACACACAGAAAAGAAAAAAATATACATAAAAAACTGAAGGTACTTATTTTAGCATTCCGTACTTTTAGATTCTCGTAAGAAATTTGTAACAGCAATAAAAACGCTCCTGTGGCTGAATCCAAATGCGACTGCGCCAAATGAAAGAATCTCCAGAAGTGTCGAGTTTAAGCCCAACTTTCGTAGGGATTCTTCCGGTAGATTTTTCCTTTGTGTTTTAAATTTTTGGCATGACAAAAAGAAGTTCTCCAGAAATTTCCTCTCATTACAATAAAGGCACAAATGCGACTGTGCCAAACCCGACCTGTAAAGGTAAAAGTTCAATGAAGGGACTCGACAACGCAGCGTGGTAATCACTATTTCTTCCTTTCTTGATGAACACCGCTTGTTCTTACAAGGGAACTTAAGCTGCGGGTAGTCTGATACAAAGGAGATTTTTCAAAGTTATTGGCCGTTGTGCGTTTATCAAAACGTGCTGCTGTGATATATTCCGAAGTAGGCAAAATACGTAAAACAGCACAATCAAGAAAAGATACAGCTAATGCATGTGCATGCTCGTTCAGAGCTAAACCTCTATGACCAGGTACCCAAACTAGTTGGACGAGTCGCACATGTTTTAGTGCTTAACTAGGCTGGTGCGAGTTCTCTTCATCGTCTTCATCGTTTGCTAGCACCCAAGCACGTGCGGTAGATTAATTAGCTATTCCACTGGCGGTATACTTTGCTAGTCAAGCCAGGACTTTATATGACAAAGGTAATTAAGCCAAGTTGTGGTAAGACCTAGGTAATTACGCCCCATCCTAAATCAGACCCTGCTAATGAAGCCATGTGAAGCTGGGATCGTGCTAACTAAAGCATGCTAGTTGATGTACTGCCTAAATCATGCCTAATAACGGGACGTTAATCGTGAACACGTTCAAAATTATTGCTGATTAGATTGTACTCTACAATAATAATTATCATTGTGCGAATCAGGAACGCGTTTTATAGCTAGGTACTAATAACGACATTGATAATTGTACCACAAATCGTATCAATCAAGGCAATTTTTTCAGTCTAATGTTCATCAGGCCCTAGTTACATAGTATAATCAATATTAAGACAGTGTTGACTTGGTCTTGGTCTTCACTTATAAGCAGCCTGCATACCACCGCTAAACTAGCAATTTTGTTCGATTCTCAGAGCATGCCTCGATCGTGCCGTGAGGAACTGAACGACTGTGCGCGTAAGACTCGCCGTTTCGAAGCACCATTGAATGCCTACTGCACGTTGAGTTGTCATGTGTTCATTTAACGTTAAGAGGTTCAAACATTCCCACTACGTCACAATTATTCTTTCAGGGGTGAAGCTTCGTAGGGTGTGGGTCGTTCCCTCTTCTGTAGTAGTAGTAGCAGTAGTAGCAGTATGTATACCCCCCTCTAGTTTATGAATTACTCAATAGACTGCATTGTGTGTTGATGTACTTTGAAATACTTCCACTGGATAGTGTTAATGGTTTTCGTATAGTTGACAGACAGACAGATGCACTGATGCTCCGCCACACTCATGATTATTCACTCCGTGGATATGATATATGGATGGGCGGAAGAGCTTTATCAATATCCAATAGGTCGAGCCAGTGTCCTAACCTGTAGTGGGTGGCTCCGACGTTTGGATATGCTGTTCAATTTTTATGAATCAGCGAAGGGCCTACAACATGGGAGTACGTAACTAAACACTTGAACCTGCGCTGCTGTTCCCTTCTGTTGATTCTGCTGCTGACCATTAAATATGCCAGAATTCTCTGTAATGGCTGGACCTTAAAACAACCCACTCGTTTCTCGTTACACATTTCTTGAAGATAGGCGTGATTCTGCGTTTATTCCACGCAAAATATCGTGCATTAAAGCTCTTTTCCTTGAAAAATATCGTTATTTTAATTTTTTTCAAAGCACTTACAAAAATATTGTGGCTCTGGCTCCGCTTATATAGTGTATCTGCCACACTTTGGCCAGAACATCGTTTAACCAGTGACTGCAAGTTCGAAAGTGGGCAGTCAAAAAATAATAATGTGACTCTGTGGAAGAACGCCTGCAAGCCACACCAACGGCTTAGTTGCGATCCGCTCTTCAACTCGAAAGTTCATCATTTCTTTTTTTTGCATCTATCCCAATTTTTTTCGTCAAAAACAGGATATTATTTCTCTCATCACCAAAACTGCTGACGTCGACGGCGATGCCAGAATTTCGGCGCAACGAACTCTTTGATGCTATGCGTTAAAATATTCCGCGAGTTCATGCATAGGCGGAGGTTGCGTGTCGAAGAAAGGTGTCTACCATTAGAAGCTAGCCCGGGTAACATACCTGTTTTTATCAAGCCATCAATATTCAAGATTCACTAAAACATACGACATTATTCATGTCAGATCAAGCTTTCATTATCTGAAGTCTAACTAGGCAGCTGAAAAGGTGTACAGCTCGTAACACGGGTCCTGAAAACTACCCCACAGGTGAGGCAGCTCTAGCCGCTACGCCTCCTAGAGCCACAAGAAAGTGGACATTCTTCGCGTGAGCTTCTGCTATGAAGTCGACCTCGTAATAAGGTTCCTCAATTTGACAGGGTGTCAAGAACCAATAGAATTAGGCACCACCAAACCAAGGGTGGGGAGCTTTGGGGCTTCTACGAAGGCTAACCTTCATGTTTTAGTCATAAAAAACAATGTGGTTGCAGAACGTTTTCAACAATCCTGCTTTATACAAACTCGGAATGAAGCGGCAAAGCACAAGACGTCTGCATAGAGTGGATGAGCGATTTGACAGTTTAAGTGATGGCGACTGCAAGCAGAGTCCCACGGGGGTCAGCACCCGTACACCAGAGGCTACGGTACTAGCTCAACAATTGTGCAAGCTTCTAAAGCTTCATCACCTGGAACAGCCCAAACATCAACTCTACCACTTGCTGGTAGCGTTTATTTTTCGGCTATTAGAAGATCGAGGCATACACTTGGCCTCCACGGAGGCTAAATCAACACTCCACATTGTATATGAAATTTAGCCGAGATGAGAGTAAAAAAACTTGCCCTCTAGCGCATTCCTTGATAAGACTTAACGGTACTTCAAAAAGAGCGACTACAAATATTACTTTCCTGCTATAGACGGAGATATTGCGTAAACTTACGGGAGCAAATGTTTACACCCTGTTGAACTTTTGCACTAGGCGTGGGGATAAAAGTTTTCAACCCTTGAAGAATAGTTAATGTTTCTTTTTCTTTTTCCTTTTTTTTGTATTGCACCATGAGTCAGTAAATGTCAAATTAAACCAGCATCAAAGGAGACAACGTAGATCATACACACACTTTTCATTTTCTCGCTTTCAGAAACATCACATTTCAAGATCTCTGTTCAGTTTCCTGGAGGACATTGACCTCATTCACACTGACCAATATCACTCAGATCATCGCCATTGTATGAGGACAGGCATACATCGCGATTATAATTTTTTCCTGCCCTCCTAATCTTTGGTCTTTCTGTCCTCGATGTCATTCTCTCGTACAGAGTAGTGCGTAGACGTAAGTGACCTTATATACAGCGGCAGAAGTCTCTGTTAGCTGAATCAGGATATTAAGTATGCTCATCCTAGCGAATGGCTTTAAAATGGAAACTACGTGGATACTGTGACTACGCTTCGTCTCATTGCTAAATTATCTAAACGAAATGCAGGCATGGAGGAAGGAAAACAACCTTTACTTCTTTTATGTCTTTCTCAGAGTCACGTCCATTATACTGCGTGAATGCAGAATTGACTTGCTAAAGAAAGAAAAACGTTCAATGTACTGGTCCGTACAGCAGTTAAAAGAGCACTATCCCTTCCAATTCAAACTATCACTAAGAGTTTTTTGCAATATGCAATGAATGAAATTATAGAGACTCAACACACATCACCGATCCCTCGCATATCGGTCAATCGGGCAGAATGGGATATTTTGGCTTGTGCCAGAATTTGTACCTTTCTCTAGGAAGAGCAGGTTATCTCGCTTGACTCTTCTGTTTCACCGGTACTCATGATCACTCATAATCCTAGAAATCTGCACCTGCAGTTAAACACCAGATTGAGAAGTGCTACAGCCAAGATAATTTAGGAACAGGTACACTCATTGTCGTGTTCAGCCGCCTTCATAACTGAGCGTGCGGTTAACAACCGTTACGTGGCTGTTGCGGTCGCTGAGCGAGGTACAATAATGTTGACGAACTCTGTCGAGGCCACCTCCACGACAATAGATAAACGGGTATCCATTCATTGCACTGGGGTTTCTGGACTCCTCACGTTATAATTCATTCCGACTCACGTTCGGCGGCTAGATTCTTTGCTTCTGGCAGTCTCCCCACTTGTTATTCTCATTGGTAGGGTCGTTACTCCACACGATATTGTCTGATTCCCGGATGATATGGGCTCCCCAATCAGTGAGAGTGAGTGAGGTTGACTTTATTAAACATATCCTGAGGAGGCTGAGAAGGGTTCATTCCGACCCTTAATTCAGCCTGGAGGCTTCGCCTATGATGGCGCTGGCAGCCGAAGGCTTGTAGCGGTGTCCCGGGCCCTCTGTACCACCTGTAGTTGCTGCTTGTATTCGTTGCTCTTAAAGGCTTCCTACCAAAACTCTTAGGCATTTAGTTCTGCTGCGTTGTGGGTAGGGCACAGCCAAAGCATGTGTTCGAAATTGCAAGAGGCACGGTTGCAAAGGGAGCATGTGGGTGGTGTGTCGGGGTCGACTTTGTGTATGGCAAGATCACCAACTTTAACGAATTAGCCTACGTCCGGGCGTGATGAATATCAATCCTTGTGCGCGGGGCTTCACGACCATGGCTTCTTGAACCGCTCCACCCCACCCGGGGCCAATCATCTGGATGGGGTGGGGCTGATCGTGGGCCATCGGACGTCCTCCCTACGTACAATGAAGCGACTTCACAATATGATTTGGGTTCTCCGCCACATTCGCCTCTTACTTAAGGACAATAAATCACGCTTAGTCTTCTAGAAAGTCATTTATACCTGCCCCGCTAACACTTCAGTTTATGCGGATATATCACCTAAATGGCTGGACAGGGGGCGAAGTCCACCCCCACTGACTTGAACCCGAGATATTTTTTAGTACATGGCTGAGGCTCTCACCCACCGCGAACTCAAGGTGGCCAACATTGCTTCCGCCATGTTGGTCATCTGTTTTCGCCACTATTTCACAGAGAACTGTTCGTGTCCTTCCCTTTTCCTTCATTTCTTTATTTATTTAGCAGCTGCATCGCCTCTTCGTGGACTACCACAGAAATCAGAAGAGTTGCTTGTTGGGCAAGTTGATACATGCTTACTAAACTGCAAAAGCCACAAAACGTCAAAATCGGAAAAGGCAGAGCAGTAGAAACAGAGACAGCGAACAGAGACGTGGTCCCACCGTGGTAATCTAGTGGCTAAGATACGCGGCTGCTGACCCGCAGGTTGCGGGATCGAATCCCCGCTGTGGCGGCTGCACTTTCGATGGAGGCGGAAATGTTGTAGGCCCATGTGCTCAGATTTCGGTGCACGTTAAAAAACCCCAGGTGGTCGATATTTCCGGAGCCCTCCACTACGGCGTCTCTCATATTCATAGCGTGGTTTTGGGACGTTAAACCCCTCAAATCAATCAAATCAATCAATCACAAGTTTTACGTCACACAAGCTGCTTATTGTGCCGAGCTGCGTAATTTCCTTGCGAAGACGCGCGAGTTTGCTGGATGCAGAACAGACCAGTTGGACATCGATCCGGGCCTCAACCTTCTTCAATCTGTGTGATATGCCATCGACGTAAGGCATAACCACAAACTTCTCCTGTTCTCGAACACCATCATCGTTTCTGTGTTCTCCAACACCAACATCAGTTCAGTGTTTAACATTGAGGCGCTTAAATTCATGTTCAGCAACAGAGGCTATTAGCGACTTTGGGTTGCCTGCCAACAAAAAAGTATTTTACTGCTCAGTAATGCTATTTTGCATTTTATGAGTGCAGCTCTTCGTAACAACATTTGTCAAGCAAAGATTGACCATAACTCTTTTCACCAGATTGGGGTGAGAGGAATCATAGGGCAAAATACTTTTTTAGTTCTTAGACTATACTTACAGCACACGCGAACATGAGAATAAAACGTAAGTGTGAGGCCTAAAGACCTAATAGAATTTTTCTGTGGAACTTTATGCGTGAAACTAAAATGTGAACAGCATGCTTGGAATACTGAAATGATGTTACCAAAGGCATGTACACAATCACTCCCCCAACGCTAAGAACAACATTAAAATAATCAACATATCTAAAAATATAGACCACCCGGTGATCATCGAGGCTTTGGCACAAGCGTCTGTCGAAATTGGCCAAAAATTACTGCAAAGCACCAGAGCAACAAAAGACCCTATGAATATACCATTTTTTTGTAAACACAATTTACCAAAAATGTGCCGACAAATAAAAAGTTTCAAAGTTCAATAAAGTTCTCAGTTGCAAGGCAGCACGCCGCTTGAAAAGAGGTCTCGCCATGTACCCCAATGACCTCGCAGAGAACTGAAAACAGTTTGTTATGGGGTACAGAATAATACAGCTCTTCATTCTCGAAAGATAAAATTGTGTACGCAACCAGCTCTTCCGCCCTCAAAGCCTCACCAGCACACTCGAGCTGTCAGTTTCACACGAATCAGCGGAAACAAGAACTTTTAGGGAGCCTTGCAGGAACCTACCAACAAGTTTCAGCCAAGAACCTTCCTCAGTTACAGTGGTTCTCATAGGGAGCTCCTGCTTATGCGCCTCAAGCGTTAAAAGCACAGACAGCAAATCACCTATGCTCTTTTTCGCCGACTACCCTACGGCCTCGAAGGTAAGCTGTTCCATGAGTTTATTTCGTTTCGTTTCATTTCGATTCTTCAAGGCAAAATCATTACACTTTGTCTTGGGGGACACAACTAAAGGCTAAATAAACGCCTTACTAGGTCGTGCCATCCCGGCAGCAAGAGCATAGACAGACCAACGAGCATTTGTTGTACAGAACACACTGGTATATAATCATCCAGAATGATTACAGGAATAAAGAAAATTATAGGTTCACAAATATGTAAACACAGTTGTCTTAAAGTGATATTGATACATTGATCGTGTACGCATATTGATCCACAATCAAAGAAAGAAAGCTCGGGATATAAGATGCAAGACACCAAAGCCAAGAATATCGCAAGACAAATAGAGAAACTGGAAACAACGCTGTTAACTGACGAAGTACAGTACCAACGAGAATAGGCAACAGCGTATACATGGACACAAGTCAGAACTTGACGATAGTACAAAACTGCCACAGCGTGGACTTGTACAACAGCCTTGAAAACCTGGGCAGTGATCATTACATACTATGCACCACAATCCGCACCAGCCGAATCCACAGACACATCGGCACAGCTAAAATTAGAGACTGGCATGCATATAGAAAATCGCTAAAGTGCATGTGACTGCCATAGACGACTTGAACGAGTGGTGCAACGTAATGCGAAATGAAAAGCAAATGCACACCAAAACCATTGCCAGAACAGATGACACCCCTGAAGTAGACGCTCACCTTGTCCACCTGTGGGAAGCAAGAAGAAACCTCACTAAAAGATGGAAAACGCAAAAGCGAAATAAGAAGCTCAAAGCGAAAATTAAAGAAATAACGCAGCAAGCCGAACAGAACGCTAATCAACTCGTGACAGCCAACTGGGAACAATTTTGCGATTCACTAAATGGAACGTTAGGAGCAGCAAAAACATGGAATATCCTCAGAGCCATTATTGACCCTCTGAAAACTAAACGTGCAGGACAAAAATCTCTAGAAAGATTATTGCACACGTATCCAGGCACACGAGCTCACCTCCTTCAAGACATCTATAATAAGTGTTTCGGCGCCCGAGCCACCACAACCCCTGACCAGGCTAAATACACTGGGCTCCCAAACTCAGAACTGTATGCACCTTTCAGGCATGCCGAGGCCAGAGCGGCAATCGTCAGCATGAAATGAAACACAGTGCTTAGGGCGGATCAAATCACCAATGCCATGATTCGCAACATGAATGACGAAGCCACAACAGCGCTTCTAAACTTCATTACTAAACACTGGGTGAATGAAACTATACCTCAGCAATGGAAGCATGCTGTAATGATCATGATACCCAAACCAGGAAAGAAATTGGCTATAGAAAACCTCAGGCCAATCTTTCTTACCTTGTGCTTAGCCAAAGTATTTGAGAGATTAATAAATACCAGACTTCAACGGCACCTTGAACAAAATAACTTGTTGCCAAACACCATGTTTGGTTTCCGCTCGAACCTTTCGACACAGGACATCCTTCTGCTTTTAAAGGAGGAAGTACTAACAAATGTTCCAAAAGCAGGAGAAAACATTGTCATGGCCATCGACATAAAAGACGCTTTCAACAACATAAGCCATAAGGCCATATTAGATGGGCTAGCAGCGACAAACTGTGGTCAAAGAACGTACAAATATGTACAGAACTTCCTTACTAAAAGAACCACTGTTATCAGATTAGGAAAATACGAATCCAATGTCTTCCACCCACCGAGCAAAGGCACACCACAAGGCGTTGTGATCTCGCCTACGCTTTCCAACATAGCCATGATTGGTTTAGCCAAAAAACTGGAAGGTATTCCCGACATCCGATACTCCTTCTATGCGGATGACATCACTACATGGACAACCAAGGGTAGCTTGGCAGAAAAAGAAGAGAGGCTTCAACTGGCAGCTAAAACCATCGAAGATGGCACTAAAGAAAGGGGACTTCAGTGCTCAGCAGACAAATCGGAACTCTATCGGTTCTCCAAAAGTAAAAAACAGAGGACAGACCCAAGCCTCCGCCTTGAGGTCAAGCTAGATGGCAATATTATTCCAGAGAAAACAACCGTTCGAATATTAGGGATGTGGTTACAGTCCAATCAGCGATGTCTCCAAACACTGAATATGCTTAAACAAACAGCTCAACAACATGTTCGTATGATAGTTCGAATAACGAACAATCGTGCTTGACTGAAAGAACAAAACGTACTTCGTTTGGTAAAGAGCTTAGTCATCAGCAGACTAACATACTCGCCACCCTACCACAACATGAGTAGAGAGGAGAAAGAAAAAGCAGACAAAATAATAAGGATGGCGTATAAAGCGGCTCTGCGACTACCACAAAGCACTTCAACTACGAAGCTATTAGCGCTCGGACTTCACAATACATTTGATGAGTTGGCTGAGGCACAATTAACCACCCAGATTAACCGCTTGCTACAGACGCCAACCGGCAGAAAACTTTTTCGTAGGATCGGCCTCGGTTAAGAAGTACAGGCACATGGAAGAGCTAAGGAATTGTCGTGCTCAGTCAGAGCCTAATACAAAATTTGCCCGCTACCGAATTACATGGACCCAGTTTTACATGCTGGAAGACGTAAAGCAAGAGCCGCTTACATAGATAAAAAGACAAAATATTTGAACACGGCGAGATTTACTGACGCTGCACCATATCGGGCAAATGCAAAGAACACGGTGGCCGTAGTCACCGGCCGAAAAGGAAACGGCCCAAGTTGTGCCTCCATAGCCTAAGCCTCTATCACAGAAGCGGAGGAGATAGCGATCGCGCTGGAAATCAAGGAGGGCAGGGAGCGAAAAGCCCCATTGCAATAATCACAGATTCGAAGGCTGCATGTAGAAATTACGAAAAAGGTAGAATATGTATGAAGGCCTTCCAAATTCTAACCAAAGCTCATAAGGACTTCCCAATTGAATACAGCCAAACCATTATCTGGGCGCCAGGGCACGAGGGCGTCACCGGGAACCAGTTTGCGGATGAGGCGGTTCGAGGCTTCACAAATTACCGAGCTTCCTTGCGCACTGCAATAGAGCATCCAACGCCCCTAGACCCGAACTTTGGTACAATTCTTCCGTATAACAGGGACAATAGAAAAACGTATCCAGCACCGCATAAGAAACTCACAGCAATGGAATCGATGGCATTACGCAGAATTCAAACAAACACATACACGAACTTACTCAGGCTGCATGTATTCTACCTCACAGATATATGTCCGTGGTGTGGGGACCAACTCTGCTTCACATCACGTGGGAGTGTACGCATCACAATGAAGAACACCACAACATGAACAACACAGACGAACAATGGGAGACGCTGCTGTCCAGCTCGGCCATTGTTGATCAGCGCTGGCTGGTTCAACGGGTAGAGATGATGGCTAGGGCCAGCGGAGCCTGGGAATAGGGGCCCGACCATTTGGAATGCTCCGTGTTATGCGCAAATAAAGTTTTTCTCTCTCTCTCTCACCGCTATTGCGAGAGCATCGTTCTTGATTTTTACAGGGTTTAAGGCAAACCCTGTGAAGTTCTTGTCCAGTGCTTTTCTTACTTTTTGGTGGAAGGTGTCATAAGGAAGAACAACGAATCCCCCCCCCTTCTTTGTAAGCTTGCAATAACCGAAGGTCATTTCCCCCAAAATACCACACCAATGGTCGCAAGAGCTTATCCGATGAACCACTTGACGCTTCAGACCTCCGAAGTTGGTCAAGACCATCCGACAATGTTTGTTTTTTAAAAAAACAATATTTATTATTAGCACAAAAATAATTCACTTAGATTAGCTCGCCAGATGTTTTTAGTTTGTTATCTGCGCATGCATTGTACAGATTTGGAAGGAAGGTAGTTCCGAAATGAACGTCAGTCGTTAGTGCCGCGTCTCTGCTCATCGTCTCTGTTTCTACTGCTCCGCCTTTTCTGATTTCGACGTTCTGTGGCTTTTGCGGTTTACTACTTGCCGCTGGGGATATATACACTACTAGGTTAATTGACATCCATTTTTACACATAAAGCGTGGTAAAAGTCATGATTACATTGAAATTCTGCCATGTTTGACGGAAGACCATTTGACTGGCTCGTGGTCTTACAAAAGAATGAATGACGTAGAGTGTCACTTTAAAAAAAATTCAGGAACTTTCAAAGAATGGTCCGTTCTTCATGAGATATATGTTGGTAATGCGATGTGTTTGTTTCTGTCAACGCCTTTTCTTAAGTAATAAATGCCATGAAAAAATTTGAGTCTCATAGCTTTCTGTTTGACCTTCGATTCCTGCCATCGAAGCGCAAGCTTATTTTCAAAAAAACTGAGGTTTATGTCATAATTTCTAAAGACAAACCAAACAACCCTATTTTGACTTTTTTCTAGTAAGTCGACTGACCGACAAGTATGAGGATCCCAGCTTACACAAGCGTACTCAAGTACCGAAGGTACGTGAGTGAAATAGAACCTTCCTTTCATGTTACTGAAACTTTTTGCTATAATTAGACGTAGGAGGCCCAGTTTGCGTGCTGCCTTCTTTCTTATTTCCTGTGCAGTCCTCCTTCACCTTAAGTCCGAAGTAAAAAAACTGCAAAGTAAATATATATGAATGCGTGCATAACGTAACGTTCTTTAATTTGTATGTATATGCACAATGTGATCGTTTGATTGTAAAGGTGATGATTTAACATTTGAAAACATTAAGAGACATTTTTTATTTCGAGCACCATGCTGAAACTTTATCTAAATCACTCCGAAGGTCCTAAAAGTCAAAATCACAATCAGTAACTTGATACGCCACACAGTCGTCTGCAAACATCCTGAAAGATGATTTGTCTAGTGATAATATTTATTTATAATTATAATAATAAAAGCACCAAGACAGCTTTGGGGTACCTTACAGGTAACCACAACGACTTCAGTGGAGAAGGCATTGAGAACCACAGACTGTTCTCTGTGCGACAGGTATTCGCATTTCCATGTAGTTGCATTCTAGTTCAGTTTGTAGGCGTGTGGCCTGCTAATAAGAATGTCATGAGCTACAACGTCGAACGCTTTACGAAATTCAAGAACGTGCAATCAATTTCCTGGCTTTTATCTATTGCTGGAGCCAAATTGCGGGTAAATTCTACAAGAACGTACTACAAAAAAAACCTTGCCTAAAACCGTGTCAGTTTGCATTCAAAAAGGTATGTTAGGAAGATGCGACGTAATACGACTATATAACATGTTCCATTACTTTGCATGTATTACTAGTTAAAGACACTGGTCTGTAGTTATGTAGTTGTCTTGTCGGCCAATGTGAAAGAATTAAGACCCACTCTGTCATGAGCATGTCTCTTGGGCTCTTCTTAGCCCAAGCAGCAAGGTTCTGCGCAGTTTCGAATGTCCTCAATATACCCGGTGCCGTGCCATTATTAACATATCCTAACTTGATAATATACCTATTCCTGACTTTGTCTAGTATCAGCTACCATGTGGACGCAAACACAAGGAAAAAGTTTCTGCGTGGAAAATCAACATATTTCACTTGTGAGTCGCAGAAACTTCAAACGAAGAAAGGAAGACCAAATACCGCGGAAAAGTATTTCCAACAATTGTGCGTCCGCTAGCCTTCCGTTTTATGCTCTGCTCTCTGGCAGGCGTAGTGACAAACGAAAGTCGGCAATACATGTGGAGCTCACTCAAACTCATTCATGAAACATATTTCGAGCCTTGGACTCTCTCGGACTCCAACTCATGAAAGTTTTCTGAGCCAGACTCACTTGGACTCACACTCACGAAAATTTTAAATTTTCTTCAGGTGGGCTCATTCGGACTAAACTGACCAAAACATTACTCACCGGGATTCACTTATACTCACAACACGATCTAAGTCTCAGTGAGTCCTAGTAAGTCGACTCACGAATCCGGACGCCTAGAATTAGCTTCTTCACCAGTAGTGTCAGTGCTTTTTATCGCCAATATTTCAAGCAATCAGTGCTCTTCTTGGTGCCAATTTACACAGTATCTTCGAAAATGATTTATGAGTGCTTTTAAACTAGTAAGGTCAATTTTCTTGGAAGAGATGACAACAAAAACAAAATTCATCAAGAAATTGTCTGTAAGAGTTGCAGGGGAGAGTTAAAGGCACCCCTTCCCCGGGTAATTCACGTCTCTATTTAATAAATATTGAAATGTTGTATGAACGACACTGCTTTGTAATACCTGCGAGTATACGTGAGCATACACGTGAATCTAGATAAGGCTTATGATAATGCTCAAGATGACTACATAGCCAATGACCTAAGCCATTATTAATCATAATTTTATTCGGCCACTCACCTGAAAGCACAAAATCGATGTGAGAAACAGCAGATAGTCCAGGCTAGTTTCCCGCCATGACGATGGCCCCAGAGGAAGACACAGTGTCATAACGTATAATTTACACTACCGATTACAACGACCGAGCAAGCAAACAAGCAGTTATTCCAACGAGGCGCTATTCACGGGACGTTTTAGCTTCTTTTCACATGAAGCACCTCGCACTTTGTAGTGAAAAACGAGCATTGACCGACCTATAGAGACCTACCGCTACGTCCGTAGGCAAAGGCTTCTTTTTTCTATCTCATGGAGCGTCGCGCTCTTGCGACAGCGCTAAAGCCGCCGAAGTAGTGAACCATAAAGAATTGATTGGGCGTCCGGCGTGACGGCTTCGACGTGCACAACGCGCCGCCTCAATTGGCGAGAAATGTCTGTCCGACAGCCCTCACGGCCTCGTCTATTCGTGCCACATCAATGTGTTAGTTGCTCTTAGTACTTTTCTGCCAGACGTCCAACGCGCTAGAGCTACCCTTTCGTTTCGCGCCGTGCTTTGCTTGGCTGGAACTAGTTAAACAACGTGAGTTCTTAGAACGGAAAAAAGTGCAGCTGATCATTAAAGTGCGGGTGCCCTGAACTAGTATTCTGGTCTAGTGTAGGCGATTCTCACCGATGAATTATGCGTGGTGAAATCAACTCCTTTCACAATTCTCTGGCGCTCAAAACATTTTTCTTTTCAATATTGTTCACATTTCGTCAAGACTGACTGTTTTTCTTTTTAGCCTTAGCACTTTAAAGTGAGCGAAAAAAAACAGAAAAAATTGCACATGCGTACTTTTTTGAGACGCAATAAACTCTGTGCTTAATTTGAAGCAGTAAGGGTCACTTTCTGCTGTTGGGACCAGTGTTCTGGAGTTGCCCCTTCCGAATCGAAAAGAATTCGCCATAATCCCATACTTTCGTGACCCCGAAATGGAATAGTAATGGAATGACGACAAAGCTTGGTGAAATGCGATGGGAATTTTCCACGGAAGTAAATGGGAATAAAATTACGACTTTTTCCATAGAGCACACTTTTGTTCACATAGCGTTTCTTTCAAACTTCAAACATTAGCAAGTCAGACCCTTGAATGTACAATAAAGTAGTAATATAAAAGGGCTTGTCTGATTAAAAGCATATTTATAAGCAACAAACCTACTACAATTCGGTTTTATAGGCTGTGTTGCACCGAAGTTTTTCGCTATTGTTGGCGTAACAACAGCTCTATGCCATGGCATCCGTCTTGCGGAACTATAAGTTGGCGGTGTACCAACACCTTCTGATTTGCTTGCCCCTCCAAGGCGCCTTCACCGCTTGCTGTCTCCCGATCCTTCACTTTGTTTTTTTTGCTTTTGTCGCCGTCAGTGACTCGGACGATATTCCAAACAAAGCTTGTCTAAATTGTGAAGCAAATTGAAACCAGTGCGATGCTTGTGTTTACAGACTCCTTTTTTGCAATACTGTCCCCCGTACATACACACATCGGTGTATTTGCGTGACACTTTATCGTAAAGGTCTGTAGACCAGCGCAGCACATTCGTACGCGATAAACTGGGTGCTGTGTGGACAAGATGCGCATGATAACTATAGAAATAGAGGTGGAGTAGACTTTTGAAAGCCCTGGTTTGTGTGGCCAGCCAAAGCAGGTGATTCCATGCAACCAAAGTGATGCCTCCCCGAATCCCTACACGACGATTCGCTAAGTTCGTTACTCTAAAGCTAACGCATTTTAACCTAAACAGTATTGAAATATCATTCGTTTGAGCATGTACTCTTAGAGAAAAAAGGCATGCTCGCTCACTGACTAAATGCTAACCGTTTACTTTTCAGAAAAAAAGCACTAACTACTTGGTAATTGAAAGTAGTGAAATGCTGATTAGCAAAGTTTGCTAGTTCACTAAGTTGTTCGTGAATAGTGCTTACTCGAATAATTGATACATTGCTGAATTTTTCGTTAAGGGGCGTTTATATGTGCATGTGCATTGCCACATCAAGTTAATTCAGTAACAGGAGCATTCCCGTATATAGATAATAAGCGAAGAGCAATTGTTCGCGTAGAAAAATCAGTAGCTTCTAATTATTTCATATAATTAAAATGACAAGTATGCATCGCAGCAACAAACACAGATGAGTACATACACGCAACCGCGCACACAGAATACCAAGACCTAGCCGCTATCATATGCTGTAGCGGTCGTTTGAAGGCTATTTATGCTCCTTCTTTAGAACAGCACACTGTGTTCTTGTTAGCAGCCATAAAATTTGGAAAAATTGTGGACGTTTTGTACACATCATCGTCTGCTCTTCTATGTAGGTGTGCTATCACTCAGCATGAAAGTTTGTCCAAAGTTATTAACGAACTCAAGATTCGTCTAAGTTTTTTACTAGTGTCTCAAAACTGCAAGATTTCCTACTAATAATAAATATTGAAGTTTTACGTGCCAAAACAACCCTATAATTATGAGGGACGCCATAGTAGTAGGCTCCGGAACATTCGACCACCTTGAGGGTCTTTAACGTGCCCCTAAATCTAAGCAAACGCACCTCAAGCCCTTTCACCTCTGTTTTAAAATGCGGCCGCCGTGACCGGGATTGGATCCCGTCACCTGCAGGTCAGCATCCGACTGCCTTAGCCACGCCTTAGCCACTAAACTACCGTGGCAGTTCATTGTGGGATATACGGTGATGTTTACAGCATATCTGGCAACGTATGGGGCTTTGTAGTTACCGTATTAAAAAGCCCAAGCAAGCATTCCTGGTTAGTAACAGCGACAGAGAGAGAGAACGAGAAAAAAAGAAGGCAGAGAAGTCAACCAGATGCTAGGATTCGGTACGCTACCCTGCACTTCAATTGGAGAATAGGGGGTTGAAAAACCAGCTGATAGATGTGCATATAGTAATTAGATGCCGCGAAGGTAGTGAAATATGCTCGCGACAAGTAAGTACACGCGTTGCTAACTGTTTCGTAACTTTTGTTCAAATTGTGCTGACCCTGAAAATACAAAATGTAGCAGAAAAACTGCCCTTTAAGTTCTTATACAACTGATGACATCAGTTCTGCGTTGTTACAATCAAATATAGCTCATTAAGGCTATCAAGATGTACTTTCTCTACATTTGGGAATTGCAGGAATGGAATGGACCTGCCTGGACATTCCCGGAGTGCGAATGTGCAAGGTTTTTTTTTTATTTCGAGGAACCGAAAAAATAGAATTACGGCACGTTGCGATTCCCCACAGAGAAATTGGAATAGATTATAGATGCCACTTTCACGACACTTGTGAAGGTATTCTTAACTACCCAGTCTGGCTAAGGAAATGACAAGCAGAACATTGACATTTATTTTGGCGCAATAAAGCACAAAGGAGGAATTTAATTCACAATAAATATTGCACGACAGCGATTGAGCAAGAAATATGTTCCTCGTTTTCTGCAGCAGACGCTGAATTCCTCCAAGCTGAACAACCCTTTTCAAACTGAGCATAGCAAGCATATCGTTGAGTTTTTTACCTCACAAGCCGATGTTGCCTTCCAAGCGTTTCCAAATGACACAAACGATTATGTGAGTCGTAAAAACGTTATAAGGTGATCAGATCTGAACAATACCGCAGATGCCCACAATCCCAAGTAACGCAGAATGTTATGCCAACGTTGAATGAAAGCGCCCAGATGTCAGTCAGCAACGTCGCATAAAAGCACTTAACGTCCTCTTTTTTGATCACATGATAACGTTGCTTGTAAGATTGAGGACAATATGGCAACGTCCATAATCACATTTTCAACATTACGGCAATGTTTTTGCAACATACCTGCAATGTGATGTCAACATACCAGCGCAAAGTGATGGTAGCATACCAGCAACGTGATGTCAACGTTGCTGTGTGACTTGTCGACTTTTATGCGACGTGCACAGAAAATATAAACTACTGTGTGTGCGTTAATAATAAAAGGCATGTTGACTTGTTACGGGAACCGCCCTGAAGCTTCTGGATAGGACAAAAGCTCTGGTATGGTGTGAAAAATTGCATTATTGTCCATGCACAAAAACTGTTTCCTAACAGCTCTTTATCAACGCATTCGTACATGCATAAACAAATGGTGTAGGAACAGCCAAGCTATAACACTTTCAAAACACACTTGTGCATGTCCGTAAGACCAAAACACACTTTTCAAATCCCAAAGTTTTAAAGACATGTGATATACATGTTGCATTTTTAGAGCATTGAAAGATGTGGTTTGGCTCTGTGTAAGCAATGACTACAATAAGTGAACATGTGTTGAGGGTGCAGTATTTGTATGTACAGAATTGCAGCAACCATGAGGACACGCAGTCACACAGCTTAGGCAGGAAAGAACATGCCGAAGTGCCTGAACGCCATATGAAAGAAAAAAGAAGACATTGACGAAGATTACTTACTTCTTTTTATTTGTCATTGACACAGAGCAAGACATGAATGGGATTGTTACAAAACACATTTCAAGCATTTAGTAATAAATATGAACAAGGCACGTTGCAAGTTTCTTTCATACTGTGTCAGCTGTTAGGTCGTAAAATACAAATAGAGGTGCAAAATAAAAACACAACTTGTTTACTCAATCTTACGAAAAGTTCGACGAAGAGAGCTTTTATCAATAGTATTTACAATATCAGGGGGAAAGTTTATCGGCAAGGAAGAAGTCACTGGCGAAACAGCTGTGTTAAATACATAGGAGGACACGAATACCACAGACAGCCATTGCCTTGTCAGTGATTTTCCAACAGCGATGAATGCATTGTATACATAGATGGTTGCCACTGCTACTGACTGTCTATATCATGATTTCATGAACAGAGGCAATATAGAAGCATTGAAAAACTGGCACATCCCACTCAGGTACAACTTGTTTTGACGGAGTTGAAAAGGTTCAAAACAAGAACTTGTTTTTACCAAAACTGAAAAACATGCCGATATCTGTGTAGCAAAACATGTTGCACATCGAAGAAGCTTATCAGTTTGAAAGCAACTGAACTTCATGATTACTGCCTGACACGCATTCAGTGAAAAGCGGCTCATAAATTGAGGCCGATTGATTAAATAAAAAGATGCCTTTGAAAGTTAAGGTAGCCGACACTCGGTCAGAAAAAGCGAAACGCGATCAGTGGAGCAACTGCTCAGTGTAATTCACGCAAAACAGTGACCTCCCAGCCATAGCCAAGCGAGAAATATTGATCACGACATAAATACAAAAGGCACGCAACTATTTTCTGTTCCTTTCATAACCAAGTTGTCCTTTTGTCCATTTGATGACTAAACTGCCTTGACAAAATTATTCTTGTTCATTCAGTCAAGATTTTAATAATTTGTATCTAGAGGTGAGCTCAAGTTATATTTAAATTGTTATGTACTACTCTGCATAACTGTCTAGTATTTTTCATTTATACATTTCTTGTGTTGTATGTGCCACCAATTTTAGCATTTCAACTTTTTTAGATTTGCAGTGAATGCAGCTTTCAAGTTGATACTTTGTAGCGAGTAAGTATGCGCATCTTTAGAAAAGTGGCAAAGTACTCTCACTTGTTTGCGGAAGTCGTTGGGAAGGCATTTCATTTTTCAAATGTATTCAGAACGAGTATTACGACCGAGTACCCTATTTCTCACAAAAATAAAACACCGTGAATGTTAACTAAGGATGCACATACAAACATACTACTGGGCGCAGGAACAGCAGCAGGCAGAGGAAATGCCATCTTTTTGAGTAGAATGACAAATGGACACCAACCTGCATCATCATCAGAGAAGCAACTGACAGTCATACCGCCACAACAGTTCACATGCGCAGTGGAGTTCACATATGCAAACTGAGCAGCATGTTGAAGTTGGCAGTCTCTGCTCGAGACTTTGCCAATGTGGTTCAACTTGAGTGAACAAGTTCACCAGGTCAGGGTACGTCCAAGAGGGGTACACTGTCGACGATGTCGGCAAACAGCGATTGCAGGGTGATTGCTGTGACAACCGTGGAACAAGCCATGATGCGAGGCAATCGGTTGGAAATGAGAGCCTGCATTATGAAGAGGAAGTGATTAGACCCATACTAGTAGCTTATAAAGCAAACAAAATAATTAAATGGGAACACTTCTCTAGAAGATGCAGAGAATCGGCTGACAAAATCTGTCTGCAACATCCTATGAAAGCTGTGCCAGGACTGACAGAAAGCCATGTAACAATCCAGCAGTGAAAAAATACAGCAGTGAGGAAACCTAAATAGTGCAGAGATGAAATTTATGAAGATTTATTGAGCTGTATGATTGGTTCCTTACTCACTATTGATGGCAAAGAATAAACATTTTGAGCTCATTCACGGTCTTCTTTCAGTTCTTCAGCTAAAACATATTCAGTCTACCTATTTATTTTCTGGGTGGTAATGTCAGAAGTAGACGGTGGTCAGACGATGTCATCGCATGAGGGCTCTAGTTCCAGCATATCTGCAAAGAGTGGTAGCTCTTCAGACTCATAAACCTACCATGCAGATTCACAGGAATGTCCAAGGATGGATGTTGATCCACGCACGCAGAAACGAAGGGGTTTTTTACTGAAGATGGGTACCCTTCCTCGCTATTAATTGAAGAAAGTTCTGCCACAGCTCAAGCCAACTGGTAATATTTTAAAAGAGGCAGTAGCGTCTATGGTGCTTTCGTCGACGAGAGGTGGATTAGAGTGCTGCAGTGGAAGTGTCGACCTGTATTTCCTGTTTCTACATACTTTAACGTATTAATTTCTCAGATTCATCCGTACGTTAATATATTACAAGAAACTTGGTTATCTTCTACGAAATTCTTTAGTCTGCGTAATTACTGACCGTTTCGGTTAGATCGTCCTTCGAAAAAAGGTAATTTACTTACTTTTCTTCCAGAAAAATTCTGCCATAAAGCAAGGGTATCCTTTCAGGTGATGTCCACAGAAAGTGAAATACTGGAAGTAGAAATAACGCATTCAGGAGTAATCCCATTTTCTCTAGTTAATGCACATTTTCCTTTGGGTGTGCTAAAGACTCAGTATACTCAGTTCTTCTAAACAGTGAAAAATAGTTGAACGTGATGTTGGCACTATGAGATGTTGCACGATTTGTAACCAACCTGTGCTTCATCGACATATAGGCAGTAACAAATATCGCGTGGGTGAGACAGGTGCAAAAAATTCATTTTGACTATGAAAAGTGTGCAACTCAATACGCCTATTCGTGGTACTCCCGTTTTTGGGACAAAGATTTGAGTTAAGACAGTACCAATTCGGACACAGAATTTCCGGTTGAAGAAATAGTTTTTGATGACTGTCAGCATTCTACCCCGCACATCTAAACGTGACAAGTCTTGCAATATTCCAAAGCGCCATGTAGTATCGTATGCCTCTTTTATTACGAAGTCAGATAAAAATTGCTTAGGAACAAAAACATCGCGAATTAGTGCCTCGATACAGACAAGTTGATCAGTGGTGGACCGAGGCTTTCGATACCCACACTGGCATGGGTCAAGTAGGCCGTTATTTTCAAGGAAGTGCACCAGGTGCCTGTTTATCATTTTCTCAAAGACCTTGCAAAGACAGCTGGTTAACGCTGTGGGCCTGTAGCTGGAAACTGGGGATGGGTACTTGCCTTGTGTGATGGTTAAGGAACGTTCGTCACTATGTTTGTCGATAGTGGAGGAGAAAGGATTAACATGAACTTTTTATTTCATGGCATGGGTGGAACGGCTGATGGCGCACGCATACGCTACCGTGTACAGCGCCGTTGAGTCAGACGTCGCGGCCAACCCAGCAGTCAGGGTCGCCACTCCGGAGGTCCAGGATCAGGCCACGGGTCACGACGACCACACCCGGTAGGCCTCGTCCACGAACCTGCTCCCGGCCACTGCACCCAGGCAGGAGCCGTTCAGCAGGTCTCGGCCTTGGACCTTGAACAGACACACCAGAGCTCGACCTGGCCGACACGTACGGGTCTCACGTCCGGCTCAGGAACACTGCCAGGAACTCGTTCTCTCGAGCGGCGCATCGCTTCGTCTGCCTTCTTGGCCTCAACCCTCGAGCTCCTTTTCGCACGTTCCTTCTCCTCGCCTTGGCCAGGGCACCGTCAGGTACCCTCGGGTGCACATTGCAGCTCATGAGCTCGCGGCCCACGTCCGAGTCTGGCGCGTCGCTTGGTACGGCTCGGCACCGCTCGGCAATCCTTGATTCAGCAAGCAACTCCCCTGGCATCTGAATCCTCGGCCACCCTGAATCCTCGCCCGGCTCCATGGTCCTCCGTACACACGCCCGCGTCTCGCCCGGCAGAACATCTCACTCGTCCTTTGCCGAAGTGCGACGCTCTGGTAACACCGGCGCTTGATGGCATGGGTGCGGCCACGGAGCAGTCAACCCGCATCGGAGACACGATGCTCCATGCGGGGCATGGCCAGCCCGTCTAGCGAAGAGCGTGCGCCGAGACGCGATGCTCGACGCAACCGTGACCATTAGCCAGGCCACGTTCATCGCTGTGTCGAACGGCTGACCGTGGAAACGCCTCGCCGAGATCCGCGATGCCCTCGGCAAGGAAGAGAACAGCAGGCCAGGCCGCGCCCCGAAATGCAGTACTCATGCCGGCAATGCCGCCCCAGCTGGTGGTTGCACGGCAGCAGCGTGGACGGCCGCGTTCCCTGGCCGGAACCTGGCTCGCCTGCGTCAGACGCTTCGGCCCACTGTCTCCCGTTTGCCGCTGCTTCGGCTTGTCCCCAGCCACAAAGCCCACTGCCACGTGATGGTCACCCGTGGCCCAATCGTGGCACGCCACCTCTATGGGCCACCACAGGTCATCAGCTGATTCGCTGACACGCGCACATTACACGCTCCTTGTCCCGCACTTCCGTCGTTGTCGTTTTCTTCACTCATCACACCTTGTATTTCAATCGGGACAATGATAGCTTCCTTCCAGACTAAGAGTAGCTGGCCGGAAAACCATATCGAATTATATAGGGAGAGGAGACCCAGGCAGCACAGAAGGTTGGCCCAATATTGGGGATAGATCGGCATTGCCTGGCCCATGAACGGCCCAGTTTTCACAACGTACCGCCAAGATTGGCTGTGCCAGCCAAATAGAACGGCGACGTTGGACCAGCGTTTACAACGTACCCCCAATATTGGTTCTGCCAGCCGAATAGAACGGCTATGTTGGACCAGCATTAACAACATTCCGCCAATGGTGGCTGTGCCAGTCTATTAGATTGGTTATATTGGGCCAGCTTTCAGAACTTTCCGCCCATATAGGCTGTGCCGGCCTATTAGAACGGACACATCGGGCCAGGTTGTACAAGTAGCAGCCAATATGGGCGGAGCCATCCAATAAGACCGGCATTATTGGCCCGCCGTTTGAACGTTATTGCCGGCGTCAGCTGAAAAGTCAACATCACGATGTCATAATATTAGAATATGAGCCAATTTCTGCGTGTGCTGTTTTTTGGCGCTGTTCTGGCCCCCATTCACGCGCCGATTTTTCAAGTTAGAGAGAGAGTAATATATGTGCCGGGCACAATATTAGAACTATCTTTTCGTCATTAAACCATGCCCCGCCGCGGCGGTCTAGTGGCTAAGGTACTCGGCTGCTGACCCGCAGGTCGCGGTTTCGAATCCCGGCTGCGGCGGCTGCATTTCCGATGGAGGCGGAAATGTTGTAGGCCCGTGTGCTCAGATCTGGGTGCACGTTAAAGAACCCCAGGTGATCGAAATTTCCGGAGCCCTCCACTACGGCGTCTCTCATAATCATATGGTGGTTTTGGGACGTTAAACCCCACATATCAATCAATCATTAAACCATGCACAGCTCGTTGAAATGCATAATCGTTGGTTGAAGTTGTGCAAGGTAGACTTTTTAAGTGAGAAAAAAAAATACCGATCAAGTTTCTCTGTCAGACGTGACGTCCAATGCGGTGCTATCCGTACGTATACGGCGAAGCTGCTGCGGATACCGCTGTCTTACGCGTGCATGTAGACGTCGAATATCTGACGCAAATCTTATCGTATCATGTGTCGGGCTAGCTATCTACGCGACCTATTCGAATCTGTTTTGCGTTCACAGCACAGTACAGTTAACGGCACTTGCTGCTGCTTGACGTGTGGGAAGAGCGGGGGTCGTCAGTTGCGTTATGGTGACTGAATCATACAACATATGCAGTTGCCGTGATCTAACACACAGACGCGCGTGCGCACGCACGCACGCGCTATATTCATGCAACGACCACACGAATTCCCAACAACATCGCAGCGAACGGTTGGTAAGGTGTTGCGGAGTGTGTGGGCGTCGTAGGGCACCCTGTCGGTGCCCAGCTCGTTGCGAACGCGAATTTTGGCGTGGAACGCATCTTTTTTATGTACTTTTTTACGTGTGCCCAAAACGGTAGGCTGCGCGATACGAGAAGTACGACACACAAAAAAAGAAGAAACGTGAATGCATAGGGCAAATCGTTAATAACAAAAAAAAAAAACACGCACGCTCACGCCACTGCAGTGGCGTGAGCGTGCGTGTTTTTTTTTGTTATTAACGAAGCACATGTGCTTCCATAAAACATGACAGCTAGCCAAGAATGATGAAGTATTCATTTACATACAAATTACTATGAGTTGCTGAAACTCACGCAAAAGAACATAATTTTCTTCCTTGGATATTGATCGAGTGCCTTGGAATTATGCTATGTGAATTTGACACATCAACAGTGCATTATGATTCCCACCATAAGGGGCCACAATCTTGGCAAGTAATAGAAGTACTCTTCCCACCTGATGTGCACCTAACGTAAAGAGGCCTTGTTTCTCAAGTTAGCAATATATATATGTATATATATATATATATATATATATATATATATATATATATATATATATATATATATATATATATATATATATATAACCACTGGAAAAATATACCAGGTGTAACCAGAAAAAGGTGCACCTGCAGTTTTAAAGTTTAAAAGAAGCAATGACATGCCAACCATCCAAAATAGAACGCCCGAGAAAGGAGCATCAATCAGTATTACAGCAGCTAAAAGCCTGCTAACAGCTGAAGGTAGTCATGCTGCTCTTCCATTCAAGTATAGTGTATACACTGAGAAAAGATGCTGAAGATACACCATCAGCAAATGACAAAAGCAATACAGACAGAGCTTTCTCTTATAATACAAAAAGTCTTTAGCTGAGGAGGCAAATAAGTCATTGGCACACAATAAGTGCACAAAAAAAAAAAAGCTGTCGCACGAGACTGTCAGCGCTTAGACAACACAGGCAAAAATGCAGTAGACTGAAGAAGGGAAAACCCATAGCAAAAGTTACCATACTCCTGAGTTCTTGCTTTGCGTGAAAATGAAGCTAGCGTGAAGTCGAACACTAGATTAAAGCACCACAATCAAAATCTGGAAGTCAATGCTTTAGGAATAATACAAAGTACTGAAGAAGCATGCAAAGAGCATTCCTGTGAAGGCAAATATAAAAAAAGACTGAAAGCTCTGTGGCCCTGAACAAGACAACACCACAACCAATCGAAGAGCCGTTCGGACACACCAGCAGTTCTGGCCAACACTAAAAAGTCACAAAAACATACCTTTAATGCCTTTTTTACAAGAGAACTTGAAAAGAAATGTGCATACACCAATGCCAGAAGTATCGATGGAAGCTATTACTCATATTCAGCTCTTCATTGAAACACTGACAGAAGATACTGTACCTGGATGCTTAATTACTTTGGTACAACTCAAGAGCGTCGACGCCAAGTGGCAAAAAAATTATGATGGAAGACTACAATGTGATCAAATGCACACGTCAACCACCAACCAAGGTCCTATGCTAGAGTGAATATCGCAAAAAGTCTTGAACGCCTAATGTCACTGGCTCATACTCAGCGTTCTCAATCAAAATCTTGACCTCCCACACCGCATATTATTTCAACAACCTGCCACCTCTCATCATGTCATGAAACAAGCTCGAGTATACACAAACCCTCCTCACCGTTAGGTAGTTAGATAGCTCCACTAGTGCTTCACTCTCGGAACACATAGACCAGGGCCGTAACTAGACGGGTAGTGAGGAGGTTCTGAACCCCTGAAGTATTTTCATGCTCTGACTTTTCGTCAACAATAGCTTAATCTGGGCAAGTTGGTCCATCGTGGTTTTGTTCTAGTAACAGTGAGAGAAGCTGAGGAAGAGACAAAAAGGACAGGAAAGAGCGCTGACTGCCAACTAAATTTTATTGACGGTACTACGCCCACTTTTTTACAGAGTACAAGAACAGTGCTCATGCACAAGGACACATGTGAGACCATGATAATATAATCTTAACTGAGAAAAGAATACTCTCTCTCCGAATGGATGAGTGAAGGTATACTGATGCACTGATCCATGGCCTTCCTGACAAGAAAATGCTTTCACAGTCTCTCTTTCATTTCTTGTTCTTGCTTTTTTCAAAAACAGTGTTTTATGAAACATAGAACTGCACTTACATTCTTTACAGTGTATGGCCATGCGACTACCATAGCCATTCTTAACATTTTAAGCATGCTGTCTTGCTCAAACATTGGGGCATTGCCCAGTTTGTCTTATGTTTACGTTTCCACGTGTCAATAGTATCTCATACACAACATTATATTGGCATTCAGTATACCTATTCTCGTGACGAATGGTGAAATAATGGCTATTCCTGTTGCTTTTTAGTACACACACTTTTGAAAACTTGCAAGGGATGGCAAATAACAAGATAAAATCATATCGGCTCGCTATTTTCTTTATATTGTGAAACACCTTATGTACGTACGGTATAGCATGCAAAGATCTTTGGTCATTCTGTTTTTATTTTGGTCCTGTTTTGTTTAACTTGACTTTCTGCAGGAAGGTTTAGCACACGGGTGTGATGGTGCTGTTGGGATATCCAGCATCCTTTAGTCTTTTAATCTGGTTTTTAAGGCTTACCTCATCCTTGTGCTCACATGACTTCTGAAGGGTGGCCTCAATGCATGTGGTGGCAATTCCTCTGAGTAAATTGTGTAAATGTGTAATTATGTGTTATGATGTACTAAAAAAGATGTCCCAAGAATCAGAATAAGTGACAGTAGTCAAAGTTTTTGTCACTGCCTTTATACAAATACCAGTTTATTTATTGCCTCCTGCAGTATTTTAGGGCCTCTTATATAGATAGGATGTTTTCTCACTTTTAATACATTTTTGTATTGATGATGCCATATGCTCAGGAGGTAGAATGTCGTTATGTTCTTTCTGATAACTTTTAGCTTCTGAGCAAAGATAATGTTTCAGAAAAATGAAAAAGGCTAGCATAATATTAAGACATGGGAAGAAAGCAGAGTTTATCAAAAATGAATGCATTAGTTGGGAATGAGAAAAAAAGATGGATGACAGGTCAGTAATGTCAATTAATTTATATTAGGACACATGAAATGTAGCAGAGGGTGGCAGGTGATTAGTTCCAATGAGATCGAGAAATTATCAGCCATAATATGAAATTGGCTCATACAGGACAGGGAACATTGATTGGGCTTCCACCCTGCAGTGGACACAATGTAGGCTTAATGCTAACAATGAACAAAGCCTGTGAAATTAATGCTCCATGAAATGAGCAGTACTGCACAGATTGCTGTGCTAGACTTCCCACTTTGCATGTTTTTACCAGCTTATCCTGCTCGCTGTTCAGACACAAAGCTTCACCAGAAAAACAATGTTATACTTGGTGAGGATAATGCCAGTGAATCCAGTGTTTTATCTACACCTTTCCTCGCTTAAGTCCTCCTCCAAACTATACGATTTTTCTTGGAAATGTTCTGCTTACAGCACACCAACCGATCAAGTGAAACAACTTTATTGGGGTCCTGCAGGACGCGTCCTAGTATGCAATCACCATTTCACTTCACGTTACAACATACTGGTGGTAAAAATATTCTCTGGCAGGGTACAGGAGTGCATGCACTGAGCTAGCTTGTGCAGCGCGGTCTATTCCAGAAAGCTGAACCTATGTTTGGTACAGAATTTTGTAACCACACGATGCTTGCACAGATTAAATGTGGCCACACATAGCATCTTCTGAGCTTTTTTATGAAATGATCTCGCAGTATCTGAAAACATTTGTTTTTTTGTTTACTTCATAGTTCCCAGTGAAATA
This sequence comes from Rhipicephalus annulatus, assembly GCA_013436015.1. NCBI lineage: Eukaryota > Metazoa > Arthropoda > Arachnida > Ixodida > Ixodidae > Rhipicephalus > Rhipicephalus annulatus. Next base: position 45,997 of record WOVY01000434.1, read on the forward strand.
TTTCTCTTGTTCCTCTCATTGAATAATGGCATTTGGTGTGACTAAGGTGTTCCTAATGCCTCACTATGAGATCAGAAAAACGATTCTCCTGGAAATTGCTTCACAAGCATTTCCTAAGATATTGAATGACACTGCTTGCACACGTACAAACATTTGCTAGTTTTATTGAGGGTTGATGATAAAGGGAATCAGTTGGTGCATCCAAGCCGGACAGAGATTGACTGGCCCTGGGGCCGTTTAGTTATATATCTTGCAGCTTGTTCCAGGTAGACAGGGCTTCATTCTGTAGAAATGGTAACTCATCACACTGGTTCCCCAGCATGAAGAACATAACTTGATGCTAACACTGACTCAGATGTTATGAAATGTCATAGAGGGTACATGAAGGCTGGGTACATGAAGGTTGCAGTTATACTAACTGTACAGTCAGCATGCTTGTGTGATATGTGCATAGCTGCATCAAAGCCACGTGTGAGAATTGCGTGAACAGCTGAAAATCTCAATGGCAGCATAGCTTAAGAAGGCTGTCATCTCTTTTTTGCCAGTTTCCAATATCATCCTTCCCTTTTCATGCATCTTCTTTCAATATATCTGGGGTTTTAATTCCCAAAACCACGATATATTAATGAGAAGCAAATTTTGAACATCTGGTGTTCTTTAACATCTTCACTTGTTTGCAGCGCAACACCAGAAACACAGGACAGGGAAGGAGCAAAAGAGAAAGAAAAGACGGCGCCGACTCTAAAAAATACGGCACTGACATCATGACACGCACATGTTGTGATGTAAGCTGCCCAAAGAGTGGCCTCCCGTGAGAATAGTGAAGAATTGGGAATAGGATCTACCAGTAAGGGCTTTGTGTGCAATTCACAAACAGTGAAAAAGATCCACCAGGGGTGAACCACAGGTACATGGTGCACTCTGGTTGAGAGAGAGCAGAGTAAAACAGATGTGCCAGACAGGAGATTATAAATGGTTTTGTCTGGAGCTGGTGCCAGACCGAGCTCTGATTAAGCGTAAGGGGGTATTGAGCGCCAGGCTAATCTGATCCCATTCCTGTGATGGGGTGCAATGTGATGACAGGTGCGGAATTCCATTTTCTTTTTTTTCCATGGGTTTAGGGAAATAATTTTTCAGGGATCAGATGAAAATACCTCCGACATACATAATAACATGCTTATTCTTGGGCGTAGTTATGCCTAGCCACCAGATTGGGAGAAAAAGGAATGTTTCCCGAAATGTGCGATAAAGTGTTTGGTGCTACGCCTTGACGGAAGTATTGATAGGTGCTTTGGAAATCGGTACGCCATTTCTGTAATCGTTAAATATGCAACTGCATGTGCCACTGCTAGGGATAGCGTGACACTCCCAGCCATTTCGGGGTAAGCCGTTTTAATCTACATGAAGATGTTAATGAGCCCGTTCTCCATCACAGCAGTAGCTGTGGCCATTCCTTCAACTAGGCCTACTGCAGCGCCAACTAAACGTCTGCATAAATTTAGCGCTAGTACCGTACATAATAATCAGCACGTGCCTTGGGTTCACTTCGATGGTGTTGTGAATTCATCTTGCGTGACAATGGTTTAAGTTGCATGCGTGCCTTAATCATTATTGCAATAGGAGACCATGATTTATCGTCACGCATGGTGTTGCTTAGCTCGGTCCTCAGTGTTCGAAGCAGGTTCCGCCTTGTGAGTGCATGAGAGAGGCACAAGAGTTGATTTCTGCTCTGTGTTTCTATAATTCCCTAGCCTGTATTATACAGGAAGCGGATAGTGCTGGTGTGCGTCAGCTGCCTCGGTGCGCTCTCAACCGCCTGCCTGGTAAGACTGATAGCTCATTCTATCAGCGCCTTGTCGTACTCCCTCCTCACACTGCGACATGTCCTCCACTTGGAGGACATGATGAAGGAACAAGATGATACGAAGCCCAAAACCGCAATGTTTGCAAGCCACAACCCGAGCAAACAATTCAACAGTGAGGCCAGAAAATCTACCTGACTAGGCCTGGAGCAACAAGCCAGAGAGCATATTCTTGGCTGGATAGATGGATGGATGTGGCCGTACCCTTTAGATCGGGCGGCGGCTAACGTCACCTAGCCGTAATGCTTAGTGAACTAACCACTAGATTTTTTTTTTCCTTTAAATAGTAAAGTTGGACGGGTACTTTGAAGTGAAGGGTTTAATTTTCAATCGTGCCTTGACTTTAGCCACCAATCAGATAACCTCCTTCTAGTTAAGTCTACCCGCTTAAAGTCTATTTTGCCCTCCCTGTCCCTAAACACCAGTGCTTTGAAAAACTCTGCGCCATCATCTTGAACTATAAGGTGAAGCCTTTTACAGAGCATTGTCAAGTGTTCGGCGGTTTTTTCTTTCTCTTCGCACACACTGCATATTGTGTCTACCTCTTCATATTTGGCCCGATATGTCTTGGTTTGCAATACTCCCGTCCTGGCCTCAAACAGTAGAGAACTACCCTGAGTATTATCATAGATTCTTTCTTTGGCAATTTCTTGCTTAAAAGTTCGATAGATCTCTAGTGCGGACTTCTTAATCATGCCAATTCTCCACATGTCAGTCTCCGTTTCCTGCAGTTCCTTTTTAACCGATAGTTCTTTCTGGTTTGGCCACCTGCTGTTTTCTGAGTATTTACCAGTCAATTTCCTGGTTCGCTTCCTCCTTTTTGTATTGACATTCTTCATGTACAAGTAGCTGAAAACCTTCATAGCCCAACGCTCCTCCCCCATTTCTCTCAATCGCTTCTCAAATTTTATCTTGCTGCTAGCTTCCCTGCCATCAAATGATGTCCATCCCATATCACCTTGTACTCCCTGATTTGGTGTATTCCCGTGAGCTCCTAAAGCAAGCCTACATATTTCACGTTGCCTAATTTCTAATCTTGCTTGAACTTCTGACCTCATGCACAAAACCGCGTTGCCGAACATCAGCCCAGGAACCATGACCCCTTTCCATATTCCTCTCACAACATTATACCTATTGTAATTCCACAGTGCCCTATTTTTCATCACTGCTGCATTCCTGTTATCTTTAGTCGTCACGCATATTTCGTGTTCCCTCAGGTACTCGGTCCCATTGCTTATCCATACGCCCAGTTATTTGTATTTATCTGTTATCTCTAGCGTGACTTCCTGTATTCTAAGCTCACTACCTTTGTTATCATTAAAAATCATGACTACTGATTTTTCCTAACTGAATCTAAAATCTAACCTATCTTCCTCATTACCGCAGATGTCCATCAACCTCTGCAAATCTTCCTTGTTGTCGGCCATTAGCACTATATCATCTGCGTCGATTAATGCTGGTAGTGCCTGATCAATGAGTTTTCCTTGTTTGACTAAAGAGAGGTAGAAGCCAAGTCTCCTTGCCTCTAATTTGGCCTCTAATCCTTGTAGGTACATCATGAATAAGAAGGGTGACAGTGGGCACGCCTGCCTAAGTCCACGTTTCACCACTGTGGGCTTGGATACCTGTTTTTCCCACTTTTTAACTACCTTGTTAGTTTTATAGATTTCCTTTAAACGATTAGTGACTCCATCTTTTACACCCAGTGTGTCTAGTATTCCCCACAAGTCCTCTTGAACCACGCTATTGTACGCTCCCTTGAATTTCTGCAGGCCGGTAGGAAGCTTCACAGCGCAGCGCCTGATCTTGTGAAATGGCGCAGCCATGCAGGCAGGGCATTCAATTCCCTCCCTATTTTTTGTATACTACTGTCCTTGTGTACATCGTAGAACACATAACAGTAATGATAGCAAACAGATCATTGATTCGGGTAGGCTTGGTGTTTTTATTTAAAATGGAACAACGAGGAAGCTGCTGAAGCTCGTGCCTGTATACAGCTGCTTTATATGGAGATGAAACTTTAACGAAAAAAAAAAACGTAATGATAAACAGTAGGCTCATAACAAACAATATTTCTCTGAGGGTGCATGGAATATATGTCCCATGCAAGGCTATGCATTGCAGTCCTTACTGCATTAATTATGTACACGTACTGCAGGGCATGCAAGTGTATGCAGACACACGCTGACGAAATGACATTTTTTGCTACATACAAACGTGCACCGCACCAAATAAGACGCACGTGTTTGTATAGTCAGGGAACACTCGTGAATATTGATGAAATCACACAGCTCGCTTACAGTATAAAACAAACACAATTGCGAACAATAAAATGCGACGCTCTTTAAAGAGGCGGACCCAGGTTACGAGGAGAATTATCAGTATGGCATACACACCACGTGTCAAGCTTTTGCAACATCTAAAGAGACTTAATATGGAAAGTTGCCTTTGTAAGTTAACATGACAGTACCAAATGGAGAAGCCACACGAGAGAACAATTCATCGTGGGCTAAAAAATGTGTTTTAAATATTATACACAGCTTTGCAAGATAATATCGACGAGTTTTACTCGTCTAGGTGTGGGAGGTGTAGGCCTGATAAAATGCGATGTTGCTTCAGAGTCTTTCTTTCGTAATATTGCAATTTTATTCAACTCTTTCAAACGCGGCACCGTAAATTTCTACTGGGTGCTCGAACACGGCAAGCAGGTCGCGGGGCAAAATCTTTGTAGCATTTTATTACCGAAACAGCGATACTAGCAATGCTTGAGCTGCACTTGCTGTTTTCTAAATTGTAACCTCCTCAATCTCATCACTGTGATCAGGAAGCAGAGAGGAAAAGTACAGCAGTAGTACGTAGAGAAATATTCAATTTCAAGCCCTTTAGCAATATCATCTAAACAAATTGCCAGTTCACTGTTGAATTCTCGATGGAAACAAACAGCTGATCAGGGACGCAAGCTTGGCTTGGCACTGGCTTGGCCGTTCATACAGAGCCAAAAGCCGCTGCAGGAAACTGGATTGCGGATCGTATTGAGACAAAATATTTTATACATTTTTGTTTCCTTTGTTTCATTTCTCTAATTGCTCTTGTGATGGCGTGGACCGCGCTTCGTGATCTCATGTACCGGCGCACTGTTTTTAAGTTTAGTATGGCGCACGATAATACATGATTGCGTGCTTTAATTTAAAAAGGTTCGCGAGTATGGCAGCAACGCTGCAATGTCGGGAAGAGGCACGGAGAAGAGGATAGTAGTAGAACCAGTAGCAGCTGCATGCCCGGGTGGAGCGACTGATGCCCAGATGGAGGAATGTCAACCCGATATGCCTTGTGTGTTGGCCGTTCTGGCAGTTCCGCCGACTTTATAGAAAGAGACGACCCCGTCGCTTGTCCTCTTCTCTTTTCCTTCGGGCATCAGCGACAACATTGACGGACGACGTGTTCGACTTCACCGTGCACGTGAGTATAGGTTGGTTTTTCATTCGAGTGAATTCTTGTTCAGATTTGCAAATTGTCGACTTCATCCTGATCACCTGTCACCGGTAATAAGTCACATACGTGTGATATTTAGGCGAAATAAATGATAATGCACATTTTCTGCTCCATTTGCGTGACTTAGCTACACCAGGACATGAGGTAAAGCCTTTGTCGCCTAGCCACTAGCAGGCAAGATCGATCACTCGCATCCTTCAGTTCACGAATCAACGCGCCTGCCTTAAAATTAGTAAGCTTCTCGCAAAGAAATCTTACCGAGGCAATTTTGTTTTCTGTGAACAATGCACCGTAGATTTGTCTTGAATAACAAAAAAAAAACTCGAAAAATAAATGTCGCGACCTTTTAGAAAACGCCGTGTCTAAGAGCTAGACGCGGCATTTTGTAAAAGGCTCATTAAATTCAGTATGTTTTCGTAGTTTCTGCTTGAAATTATTATTGTCTATGAATTTCATGGCCCAATCTTTTGCTTTGGCTGAAAATCTCGGCGGCAAAAACTTTGTTCAGTGTCCCTTTAAGGGCAGGTGTAGATGCCATCATTTCAGTCGAAAATCTTTTTGCTGGTTAACAATAAGGGTACTAACTAGAGTTCCAGATTTCATCAGCAACACATCGTCATGGCTTCATCAGATGCTGCATTATATACATTCTATCCTCGTTTTTAAATAGGTGTACCGTATAGTCCACTGTTACAGGAAACAAGCGAGCTCATGGACAGTGAGCCATGTGGTGCTAACTGGCAGCGAGGCTTGTGAATGGGACGCATGCGCATAGAATCGGGGTGCGCCCAGTTTTGTCTGCCATTTCTCCGCCTGTACGCATGACAGCATTGGAAAGCGCATCCGTATTTTAGCTGCGCAATTTATCTAGCCCAGTGCCTCCTGCTTCAGGGATTTCCTGTGAGCACAAAAAATGCATGATTTTAATCGTTGCTGCAGTGTTTTGCAAGTTGTCAGCCGTTAAAGCACATCATATTTTTCGCATAATGCTCGCTGCAACTAGCAAGTTTCGATGACTCAAAATGCTGTTCAGGTCTGATGTAGCAAACATTTTAAGCTCGTCCTCGTGACCATGAAATATTGGTTTATTAAATAATGGAAGGCAGAGTTGGTATCAGTTGATTTACAGTGTGAAAATGAAAAGTGCGAAGGACCGTGCCTCGCAAGTAAGCCCCGAGAGAATGAGCAGAGAAGTAGCAGATGAGGATGCTCATGCGCTGCATTTCCAAATCTCACCAGCACTAATGCTTGACGGACTGCTGGCCACGCACTAGCGTGTTTTTTCTGAAACAGGACTTTGGCCCTAGTAAGCAAGTTCTTGAAGGGCATAAGTAAAACGTAGAATGGGCCCCCTAAATGCACCCATCCTCGAATCATTGGGCTTATGAATTAGTGCCCTTTTCAAAATACAACTATTCTGAGCTATAAATTGTGACAGAACAGTGCACGAAGTTTAAAAATGGGAAAAAAGTCTTTAAATGTCCCCTTTATACATAGTGTTCTTGTGATGTCACTTCTGCCGTTGTCGCCCTCTCCCGCCATGCCCGGGTAACTCCCTGGGTACCTACGGCAGTTCACGAGCTGCAGTGCGGTTTGTTGGGGGCTCGTCATCGGTTGCTGTGAACGATGTGGAAGCATTGTGGTTTTTTGTGGTCTTACTTTAACGAGCTCATTGGATTAGGAAGGCCTCGCTCGTTCACTCGATACAAGACCAGATAATCAAGATGTGTGACACATATACCAGCCACGGCGTACACCGGCTGCCCGCCACAACCTATGAGAGCCTATTATCTTGCTTTCACTACAAATTGCCTGGCCCAAAAACAAGTGAAAGCTCGAAATCTCTCGAGCCGCAATTTTAAGAGTGGATGTGCGAAGCGCAGCTGCTCCCATCGAAAACTAGTCGTGCAGAGCTAGGCAAGTTTACAAGAGATATAATATTATGAATATATTGTCACGGCCTACGCCACCAAAGTAGCAATGCCCCCCCCCCCCAAGTGTTTTAAACAGTGCTGATGTTGAGCTTGAGCCTCTTTGATCGCAATTTGTGGAAATAGTCGAGGAAAATATTATACAAGGCAGATAGCGACTTTGCATGGTGTGTGCCGCGGTAATGCCAGTCATCACTTTATTTTTCGCGTATGCTTTAACACACTTTTCACTTTGTATTTTGCTTTTGTTGTACGCTAATGTACAGTGGAGTCACTGAACATGATAGAGACCGTGTATAGAATTAATTGACTAATTAAAAAAAATCCTCACGCCCAACTTAAACCGATCGGCTATACTTCAAAGTGAACTAATATTGTTTCCCATTCTTTATAGTTTGTTTCAATGCAATACCAAATCTCCGCGATCGCCATCACGATTTTAACCGCCTTCCTCGCCATCATGATTTTAACTGCGGACAAGTTTGTATGTACAGTATCTTGGTAAGCTATATCTGTTTGCAGGTAAATACTTGGCTATGGCACTTACTCGTAATGAAGTTGCACCTGAAGATGCAAATATTGCAAAGTTTCTTCAAGTAGCTTTTGTTAATCTGCACCAGCCAAATACGCTGGTACTTTTAGGAAAATCGGAATGTGCGTTCTCAATTTCAGGTTATAACTTTCAGCGAAGAAACACCCTAAGCTCTGCTCCCTCTGCGTGGACTACTAAATCAACTTGCCTCACTAGCAGCTCATAATTTCTCAAACTTGCATCGTGAGGCAAAACTAAACGGGTGCAAGCACGAGGAGACAACATGGCAGTTGTAGGCGATAGATTCGGTTGGTGCCCGGGCATGTTGGTGGCGCATTTCGGAAGTGACGAAAAGGCGCTGCGAGATGCACGTGCACACTTTGTATAGTTGCTGTATTGGACAGCAAACTTTTTTTCTTATCTGAGCAGTTTTACCAAAGGAAGCTTCATCATATGGCGTGATAAATGAAGCGAATCCACAGGTTGAACCACATCATAGCCTCGCTGTGCTTTTGTACTTTTTTAGCTCGCAAAATTTATTTGTACATATAAGTGACAACTTGCCAGTAATAAGGCAGCACTTGTTTCTTTACCATATGATCATCTCCGGTGTGCTGCTGCCTCAATACTTCAAATTCTAAGCATTTACACCATTGTATGCTAACTTTTCCTTCAAAGTGAGACAAGCCACATGTGTATCGTAGATCAAGAAGCATGCCAGTTTTACGTACTTGCAAGGTAAACATCAGAAATGCACAGTTGATCAAAAATACTAGTTTAATGGTGCATCTACATAGCAGAGCACCTGTGGCACCTCGGGAACAAGATAATGCCACATATGTTACAAGAGATAATTAAAAAAGACAGGGGACGTTCCGTGAAAAAAATAGAAACAAAAATAAAATGGCACGTGGCAGCGAGCGAAGGCGGCAAGGGGGGGGGGGGGGGGAGCCCGTGGGACTTTGGCGGATGAACGTAAGGTGTGTGTTTAATATGTGGAAGAAAAAAAACAAAATTTTGGCCGACTGAAATGAGGGTGACTTAGTGAGTGCGCTCATGACGAGAGTAAACACGGTTATTATTATTATTTTTTTTTTCAAATCTCTTTTGAAAGCCACAAAAAATCTGTATGTGGTGCAGCCTAACAGAAGGTTCGTGAAGGCAAATTATGAATTCGTCGTTGTACAAAGGCCTATTTTTTTTTTTTCATGCGCACCATCCCCGCCGCGGTGGTCTAGTGGCTAAGGTACTCGGCTGCTGACCCGCAGGGCGCGGGTTCGAATCCCGGCTGCGGCGGCTGCATTTCCGATGGAGGCGGGAATGTTGTAGGCCCGTGTGCTCAGATTTAGGTGCACGTTAAAGAACCCCAGGTGGTCTAGATTTCCGGAGCCCTCCACTACGGCGTCTATCATAATCAATAGTGGTTTTGGGACGTTAAACCCCACATATCAATCAATCAATCATGCGCACCATAAATAGTGCTCAAAATTTAATTGCATATGTTGTTTTCATCCTCGCTGTATTCCGTGCTGTTTATGATGTAAAAAAAAAAAGTAGCACGCTGAAGTGGTGCTGCTTTTGGGTAACAGTTGAAAATTGCGGGGTGCATGAATGCGGAATACTGCCGCTTACACTCAAATCACTCTTGTGGTCACCTCCCACTGTTTGCAGCATGTGTTGTGTATACACAGCTGCATATTTCCTAGCTAGAAAAAGTTTGGTTTTAGGTGTTTCACGCCATTTTCCATGTAACTATTCCACAATTGCACACACTGATCAGCAGGCTTTCAATTGCGCTGAAGGACACAGGTGCCATAAAATCATAGTCGATTCTTTCAAGAAACCGTATTTAAAGGCTGAAGCTTCATGCGTCATACACACACACATACCATATTGGTTTTTTGTACTTTATGAAAGCTGCGAAGGTCTCATGTGCCTCCAAGCGTAACCTGTCTTATTTATTCTCCATCACCGCAAAAGTTTTGTGAGTTTCAAATAAAAGTACTTTGCGCATGGCCACTTTTGGGTAATTTTTTTGTGTAGGTGTTTATTTGAGCACCTACAGTGTTT
>WOVY01000435.1:0-34837 GCA_013436015.1 Rhipicephalus annulatus
AACAAGCGTTCAATCAAATAGATACCCAATGGTGTTGTGTCCAGGATGGCTAATATTAACGATGCCTAAAGCTGCCTAGGCCCAGTACAAGACTAGAAATCAATGTAGGCACGCAGTGTTCTAAAGAGCGGGCGTGTAGCGTCCCAGGTACTACATCATGTGAATGAAGACGAAAGTGAAACTTTGTGTAGACAACCGCAGATCAACACCAGGAGAGCATGAAATATTTCTCCATCTTCCGACATTGCGGATGTGGGCATAGCAGTGATGAATAATACAGTTACTGACGATGTTCTTGTGATCATGAATTCGGTCAGTGCCTGTTTATTCTACTTGCTTTCAGTAGCAGAATCATTGGTCGCCACATGTCAAAGAAGGCAAACAATAAGAGATCTCAACATTTATAAATAGATCTCAACATTTATAAGTGTGCATTATAAATGTTGTTACTAGTACATAAATAATCATTTACAGTAAGCTCTCGTTAAATGAAAACTAAAGAGACCACGAAGATACTTTCTGCTTAACAGGAGTCTTTTTTTTTTTTTTATTCAGAGGACTGCCCCCTGGCATGAGATATGTCTCATTTACTGAAAGATGAACAGGAGTGCAGAGTTCAAGTACAAAATTAGTCATGTTAGTGAGTGGTTGTTTCATTACGTAATGATTCCATTTAAAGGGACTATCAACCAATTTTATGGTACCTTTTCTTTTTCTTTAGCACAATGAAAAGCTTACCTATGAAAATGTCTAATCACGGAATTATAATGCGGTAAACACGGTGAAAAATTTATAATCAAAGTGTTTCAATCTGTGCCGGCTGTGAAGTTATCACACCCTCACATGTTGGAAACAGCGAGAGGCGAGTGTGAGAGTGGTTTGTGTACATGCGTGGCAATTCCCGACGCATGCTCGTGCTCCGCGCGCTCGACAAGTTCTACTAGTTGTCACGAAACCACTTCTCAGCATGCAACTCCTTTTACGTTGTAAGCAGCACAAAGAAGATTGCGAGAGAGAGTGAGAAATGAAGAGGAAGGCTATGAGGTTAAATAGATATTAAGATCCAGTTTGCCACCCAGCACTAGAGCAAGAAAACAGGGGCATGAAAGAGGGTGTAGAAAGGAAAAAAAAAAGAGATTGGGGGGGAAAATGCACACACAGGAAGGGAGTTCTGGCTGGCGTCATTAGGAAAGGCTGGTCTATTGCAAAAATTGCACTAAGCACTTGCAGGGCCTTCCTCTGCGATGTTGTATTTTTTCAGTAGCATAAAACTGGGAATTTATAATGATATACACACTCTAATTACGGTTTGCATAAAAGCATCATTATTATTATTATCATTAAACTTTATTGGTGCAAAAGCATCTAAGGCTAAAGAGCGCAAGTCCAAGCATAAAAGCATCAAATTGCAGCAGATTCACATTAAACGGATATCTGTTGAGCGGAACTTTTGCTAAAGGGGCACTAAAGCCAACTATTATGTCGACGTTGATTGTTGAAATAGTGGTCCAGAAACCTCGTAGTGCTACTTTCGTGCCAAGGAAGAGCCTATTTTGAAATAAAATCACGTTTTAGTGCTCCGCATCGGGTTAGCGCACTTCAATTTACCTGCCTCAAAAAGCGGACCGACCGGACCGTCTCACGTGACTGTTGCCGTTCACAACATTGCCATGCACAACGTTGCCCTGCTTTACTGCGCTAGTAGCAGCAGACCAAAAGCAGCAAGAGCCACAGCAGCAACAACAGTTATTGATCAATTTCCCGCCATTGGCTTCGAGATTGCAGACGCTTTTGTTTCAACTGCGTCCCGCTAGGAGGCACCGCCTGTCCCATGTAACCAGGCCAAAATTGAATTTCCAAACCGCTCGCGGTTTCCCATAGTAACGTCCGGCGGTTCTTTTTTTCATGAATTAAACAGAAACTAACAGCATTTTATTACGTCTCCTCATGCACAGAAGGTTCTTTATTTAGTGCAGTTAGATCGATTACTAGTGATTAATTGTAAACAGTCCGTCTGATTTCATCGAGATCATTTTGAAAATGTTCAACTGCAGCGCTTATATTCTTGTGCATTTACCTTAATTTCTCGGTAAGTAGGGCACTGTTGTTCATAATATAGTCGTTTTAGATGTCATACATTCAGATTTCACTCTGACGTAAATTGTTATCTGACTTTAGTGTTCCTTTAAATAGAACCACTGTTCAGAATACGATTGGTCTTGTGCTTGGATACTTGCACCCATATTTATCTCTCAGTAAATGGAACTCCTGTCAAATGGAACACACTTTGCTAATCCCTTCTTGTCCCATTTAATGAGTGTACTGTATAAAGCAAGATGACAGACGATGTGATCCATATTTAAGTGTCTTTCGCAGGGCTGTGTGGCAATCCGGTTCTCTGATACCTTTAAATGAAAATAAAAAATACAAATCGTATTAAAATCGAGGAAAGGGTACTTGAGTTTGTCATTATAATTCACGGTCTCTTCATCTCATCGTGCGTCCCAGCCAGTTGGTCCCTTTCAAGAGATTTCCGTTAACTGAGAGTATATTACGTCTTTGAGTAGGCATAAAAAGTGGTGAAAAATGTGTTTGAAATCGCCTGTAGGTGCTTGCCACAGAAAATGTCCCAGTATCCAGTGTAATTAGACCTTTGTTTCGATAAGACGTACCTAATTACATTGCCCTTCAGTGTCTCAGAAGTTTTCTTCCATGGAGGTCACGCAAAACAGCTGTGCCAAGCAACTTTTCTTCACTAGTGAGGTCTCTGCTATAACAACCATGACATCGCATGTTTTATACTCACCATCGCGACTGTAAGCAATGCCAACTTACGCTCCCAGGTTTGCATGTGAACTCTGAAAACTGCAGTAGCTCAATTGTTCAAACAGACATGTTATTCAAAGTTTGCAGGTTCTGACCCTGTTGGTGGCAACTTTTCTTTTTTTTTGCACTTTGATTTCTTTGTTTGTGTCATAATTTCTACAGTACAGTAAAAATACTACAAATAACGTCCCCTATACATCCCGTGGCTTCATTTTCATTGTCTGTAGGTTCTCCCTAAAGTTGTCTCTGAAAGAAGTACTACGAATGCGTTGTTAAGCAAAGCAGCCTGTGGTGCTCAAAATAGCAACATGTTGCCAAGGCAGTCACAATCCGGTAGGTTTGGAAATTTCCGCGCACTGCTTAGGATGAGAGCAAAATGTGGAGATGCCGCCTTGAGAGCTCACATGCAAACATCTCCGGCGAATGCGCTGTACACGAGCCCAAAAATTCAAAATGAGTTGATCACCCTCTGTGGTAAAATCATACAAAGAAAGATAGTGGAAAACGTCAACTCAGGTTCGTGTTTTTCAGTTCTAGCTGACGAGGCCACTGATATATCTCGCGCCGCCCACATTTCCCTATGTGTAAGGTACGTTGGACACGACACGTCAGGAGTGCCCATTAATTTCTTAAAGAAGATTTTGTAGATTTCGTTCCCGTGTAGGATCTCACTGGCAAGGCGCTGGCGAGCACAATCCTGAACAGCCTTAGAGGTCATGGCTTTACCTGAACCTACTTTGCGGGTAAGGATACGACGGCGCGGCATCAATGAGCGGCCACCTTAACGGTGTTCAAGCCTTCATTCGTCAAACAGCGCCCAAAGTGTTGTACGTGCATTGTAGCGCCCACTCGTTGAACCTTGCTCTGCTTTACGCATGCAAACTCCCCAGCATCCGCAACTGTTTGGGAACTGTATCCTCAACCTGTACGTTTGTGAAAGCTTCGCCACAGAGGACGAACCAACTGCGAGACAAGGTAGAAGATTTAACACAAGAAAAAAGAAAATCAGTTCTCTCCTTTTGCCAAACAAGGTGGGTACAGAGTCACGATGCACTTCAGCGTTTCCTTGAACTGTACGTGCCTATTGTACAATTCCTCGAATATTTGGAAGAAGAGGCCGCGTCATCTGATACTTCATAAAAAGCTTCTCAACTGCTCAATGCCATTACGAAGCCCGAGTTTGTCGTTTCGCTTCAGATCTGTAGCGACCTCTTCTCTTTGACACTGCCACTTTGCAAGTTTCTTCAAAAAATTGACTGTGACTTGGCTCAAGCGTGCGATCACGTAAAGAATGTTATAGACGTTATTTCCACAAAAAGGGCTAGTGCGGAAACGGAATTTAATAAGATTTTTCTAAAGTCGCTCTCTTTGCTGAAGATCACAAATTTTGAGATGGCCCTACCACGCAATACTGGTAGGCAGATGCAAAGAAGCAACGTACCTTCTGCTACTCCCGAAGAGTACTACCGGAGGAATGTGTATTTGCTTTTGCTGGCTGACTTCGGAAATCAATTAAGAGACCGGTTCGATACCCATAAGAAGGTCGTGGTTGGCCTTAACATGCTGCTGCCGAAATTCTGCGCATCGGCTAGCCTTTCTGATATTGATGATGCAGTGCAGTTTTACCTTGGCGACATTCCTTCGGCTAATGTCATCGAAGCGGAGTTCACACTGTGGGTGAACAAATGCTGCCAGATCGAAGAAAAGAATCGCCCAGCTTGTGCTTTACAGGCCTTAGAGATGTGCTACCGCGACATTTTTCCGAACATCCACAGCCTACTTTCTATCCTGGCGACATTACCCGTGTCGACGTCGATCCCGGAACGGACTTTTTCCACACTGAGAAGGCTGAAGAGTTACCTTCGAAATCATATGAACAACGACAGATTGACCGGACTAGCACTGCTCAGCATCCATCGAGAACTTCAAGTGACCCCAGAACAAGTCCTCACAGAATTTTGCAAGTTGCCGAGAAGGAAAAACTTTCTCGTTAAGTTTCCCTCTATGTTTCAAGAGTCGATTAAAACCTAAACCCAGCTAGCCCAAGCTTCAACCCTTCTATCCTTTCGCGATTACGAGGAAACTATCCAGCAAGCAGAATGTGCGAATGGTAACAAGAAGATCGGAATGTCGGGCGACTTGTTTGTTTGCTTGCATACATGCTGTCACGGACTGCCATTTTTGCGACCCGGCGTAATGGCAAATTAACGGGCGCCGCACTCCCCCGCTGACCAGTGGAACCGTTCGCTCATGAAAAGACTGGCCTTTAGTGCAGGGAAGTACTGAATGGGGTGTTCTTCTTCAAACGTTAGTCGCCGATATTTGATCCTTTGTACCTACGGCGGCGTTGGCAGGGTCGTCAAAGGCCGCGATGCACCCCGAACTAGCTGTAGACTGCAAGACGCACCGGCTGAAACCAAGAAAACTGACCATTCCCACGGGCAAAACTGCTTGTGGACAAGCCCTATGAGAGAACCCCAACAGGTTGTCACTCTCGCTCAGTTGAGGACCCTCTCCTAATTAAAAAGGGACGTGGTCAATATATTTTTAGGGTGGAGTTTCTAACAATGAAACGTGCATGATTGGACCCATGTAGAGGTCTCTTTTCCCCCAGGACGAGAATCAGGGGACATGGAGGTCGATTTAAGAGCAGGATTTCGCCTTGCTAAGCAGTCTAGTTGCTGACCAACATGGTGTAGAAGGAGATCAAGAAGTATCCCTTAAGTGGTTGTGGCTCCGTGTCAGCTGGCCACCTAAACTTAGCCATTCGTCTAGTTGTGACGCGAAATTAACGTCTGTAACGTAAGCATCGGTACTTGAATCTCGAGTAAGCTCAACCTGCCCAAGATCGGCTTCAAGCACTAGCCTCCCGGAAACACCAGCGCTGCAACACCGCCGACATCGCAGTTGTGCCAGAACTCTCTCTGACTTCTCGCATCCGATCGTCGTGGACTCAACGATGCCGGTCATCACAGGTATCCCAGTCACCTGTTTATACCTTCGGACTTTCTCATCTGTAGTGTTATTGTTGGTTAGTTTTGTGTAGTTTGTAATACTTGTCTCTTGTAAGCTGATTTATTGATTTTATATGTATTTTGTTAGTTGGTATTAAGTGTTGTACTAGATTCCTCTGCAATATTCCTAGATTCCTCTGCAGTGCTGCAATATCACTAGAGTTTTGTTTTTCCCCACATACGTCTCTGATCTCTTCACTGTCTCTTCTTACGTACGGAACGACCTAACCTGCTGCCATTCCCGTCGCCGACTTCGTGTTGGCGACGCTAGAGTGGCAGCTTGTAACACATACATACCGTTTTTGTACCGCGGTTACATTGTTACTTCATCAGGAGCCGTTGGTCGCGGTGTCCCCGGCTTTGGTGGTGCTATTGTCCAAACTTATTTCTTGCTTTAACCAGAATTTGAGGTTGACATACCAATTTCTTTATTTGGGTACAAATAATTGAAAAGTACCATCGAATTATTACAAGTAAGCGATGTACTTGTTTTATTCACGAAAATAAGCCAGTATAAATCTTAAAAAATGGCAGCCGTTCTTCAGGCGAACCCGCCCCCCCCCGAAAAAAATTCCTGGGTACGGCCCTGGTAAGAACCAAAGTAATTGATTGAGTAACAAATGCATTAATTAATAAAAACATCTGTTCTAATGACTTACAATAAAACTTTGCACTATGAAAACCAAAAAAAATGCTAACAATCTAAATATCTACAGAACTTTGCTTAAAATCCTGTTTTCCATGAAAGGTAACTTGACTACTATGACAAATTTAATGCTGGGAAGATAAAATCTGCTTAGAACAATTCTCGCATCATAAGAAAATGAACACTTGGAAAAAAGAACAAAAGTGAGTTCAAATAGAGATTGCACATTTGACAAAGGTGCTCATAATGGCTCTTGTTTGACAGCAGGCGGCCTGACCAGCTGAACAACAGGGTTCAGACTCTTAACACTTGCAGACTGGCTGTACGGCACTCGTGCACCACCCAGTCGGATGAAGACAATGTTCGCGATAGCTGAGGCTTTAAATTTTTTATTCCATCTGCTTCAAATGCAACACTAGCTTACTGTTCGAGTGCTTGAACTGTGCATGACCCCTGGGAATCGACTTGACTTTCCTGATGGTGTTGGCAATGGATGAAATGTTTGGCAGTTTCCAGTTACCTTGCAAACTTATTTCGCCGGCACTGTCAACGTCCCTGCATGGCTGGATTCCTCCAAGGATCGATCAATGCCATTGTCACTGAGATCGTCCAATGCTGATGGAGGTTCATGCAATGGCTTGCCTGGAAAAGATGGGCTACAAGGGGCTCTTGTACACAAGCTGTCAACTATAGGTTCTGCACAACGCGTTGGAGTCTCTGCAGTTGTACTTTGGTCATCTGTATTGGAGGATGTGGTGTTTCCTTGTTGCTGCTCCACTTCATTCGAAAGAACAGAAGAGCTCACATTATGAATGGCAATTTTCAGATTTTTTATCATGATTTTACCTCTTTTGAAGCTTTGCATGATTGGTCCGCTTGAGATAATTCTGAGCTTCACATACCCATGATGGTGCAACAAGCTTGGAGACATCAATAATTTTTCCATCCTCAAATTGATGATAACCAACATGCGTAAGCAGATACCTCGTCCTCTTGTACGGCTTCAAGCAATGTCCACAGAAAAATGCCACGGAGTGTTCCATAGTCATGTGATGACAGTAGGAAAGCTTTGTGTCCCACTGTGTATAACAAGTGCGACAAAGATATTTTGAAGTGCAGTTTTCTGCAATATTGTCACAAAGACACAGGCACGCAGGTACAAAATAGGGCGTTTACTTTCGCAACCCAAGGGCCAGAAACGCGAACCTCAGAGCACGCGCACACAGATCTACTTCGTTGTCCTCTTCAGATGCTGGCTACTATAGTTGCCAGCCTACCTTGCGTCAATTCCCCCCTTTCAAGAGAGATCGTCCCGGTCGATTGACTGAGATGCTAGAGGTGGCCATGAAAGAAAAAAAAATGATCACGTCAATGAAAAAAAAAAGCCCACGCTGTTGTGGATAATAAGGAAAAAGTTCGAAGTGTTCATAAGTCGCGGGCATGGTACGGTTTCATCCGTACTACATGGACTACTTCTGGACGTGGACGTCTTCGGTTTAAACTGGTGTCGGAGCTTTGGGGAACTACCTCGTAATTCACGTCACTGAGGCAGCGCACAACTTCGTAAGGGCCAAAGTAGCGCCGCAATAGCTTCTCCGAAAGCCCACGATGGCGAACTGGTGTCCACACCCATACATAGTCACCTGGTTGATAGTGGACGCTCCTTCGGCCTTGGTTGTAACGGCGAGCGTCGATATCTTGCTGCGCGCGAATGCGGTTCCGTGCAAGCTGGCGGGCTCCCTCGGCTTTCTCAACGAAGTCGTCAACGCTGTCATTTCCGCTGTTGTCCTGGTCTACAGGGAGCATAGCGTCTAACGGTGTTGTGACGCGACGGCCATAAACAAGCTCGAATGGTGTTAGGTCTGTGGTCTCTTGCACAGCGGTGTTATAGGCAAACGTGACGTACGGCAAAATTTCATCCGACGTTTTGTGCTCTACGTCAACATACATAGATAGCATGTCGGCCAATGTTTTGTTTAACCTCTCCGTCAAGCCGTTTGTTTGGGGATGATAAGCTGTTGTTTTCCGGTGGTTGGTGTGCGTCAGCTTGGTGACTTGTTGCAATAACTCTGCCGTAAATGCTGCTCCGCGATCGGTTATGAGAACAGCAGGTGCACCATGGCGCAAAACAATGTCGTGGACAAAGAATCTGGCGACTTCAACTGCAGTTCCCTTAGGCACAGCTTTGGTTTCTGCATAGCGAGTCAGATAGTCGGTCGCGACAATTATCCACTTATTTTCTGAGGATGACGTAGGGAAGGGACCAAGAAGATCCATTCCTACTTGCTGAAATGGTGCTCGAGGTGGATCTAAAGGTTGGAGGAAACCGGCGGGCTTTGCGGGTGGAACTTTACGCCTCTGACAGTCACGGCAGGTGCAGACATAGCGCTGAACGGACGAATACAGCTGTGGCCAGTAGTACTTCTGTCGGATGCGCGCTAATGTCCGAGCAAAGCCTAAGTGACCGGCCGAAGGATCGTCGTGGCACGCCTGCAAAACTTCCTCACGCAGTGCCATTGGAACAACGAGGAGGAAAGTTTCCTGGCTGCTCTCAAGATTTCTCTTGTAGAGAACATTGTTCCGCAGGCAATACATAGCCAAACCACGCGAGAGTCGGCGTGGGACGACAACGTCTTCTCCTTGAAGATGCTGGATGACAGGAAGTAGCTCAGTGTCCTCACGTTGAAGCTCAGCCATCCGCACCACATCGACGATGCCAAGAAACGGTAAATCTTGTTCAGTGTCAGATGACGTCGGGGAAATAGGAGCACGAGACAGGCAGTCAGCATCTGTATGCTTATGTCCTGAT
This sequence comes from Rhipicephalus annulatus, assembly GCA_013436015.1. Classification (NCBI taxonomy): domain Eukaryota; kingdom Metazoa; phylum Arthropoda; class Arachnida; order Ixodida; family Ixodidae; genus Rhipicephalus; species Rhipicephalus annulatus. The sequence continues at coordinate 9,296 of WOVY01000435.1, forward strand.
CGGTAGACCACCGTTATGTCGTACTCTTGAAGGCGGAGGCTCCAGCGGGTGAGGCGGCCTGATGGATCCCGTAGATTGGCAAGCCAACAGAGCGAATGGTGGTCACTGACCGCTCGAAATGGCCGGCCGTATAGGTAGGGTCGAAACTTGCTAATGGCCCAAACGACTGCTAGGCACTCTTTTTCGGTGGTAGAGTAATTAGCCTCTGCTTTTGTGAGACTGCGGCTCGCGTAAGCGATCACACGCTCTGCGCCGTTCTGCCATTGAACTAGAATGGCTCCGATTCCCACGTTGCTGGCGTCTGTGTGGATCTCGGTGTCGGCAGTGTCGTCGAAATGTGCCAGCACTGGAGCTGTCTGCAGTCGATTGCGCAGCTCTACGAAGGCTTGTTGTTGTTCTTCCGTCCATACGAAAGGTACATCTGGCCGTGTCAGTCTTGTAAGAGGTTCCGCAATTTTCGAAAATCCTTCGACAAAACGGCGGTAGTACGCACAGAGTCCAAGGAATCGCTGAACAGCCTTTTTGTCTCCAGGGCGAGGGAAATCGGCAACGGCAGCCAACTTCTCCGGATCTGGTCGAACACCCCGCGGGCTAACCACGTGGCCGAGAAACTTGAGTTCCTGATAGCCGAAGTAGCACTTTTCGGGCTTGATGGTAAGGTTCGCTCTCCTTATTGCAGTGAGGACACTTTTTAGCCTTGAAATATGCTCGTCAAATGTGGTTGAAAACACAACGACATCATCCAAGTATACAAGACACGTCTGCCACTTTAGTCCAGCTAGTACAGTATCCATCATGCGTTGAAACGTGGCAGGAGCGGAACAGAGACCGAAAGGCAGCACTTTAAATTCGTACAGCCCGTCAGGCGTCACGAACGCGGTTTTCTCACGGTCGCCTTCGTCAACTTCAATTTGCCAGTACCCTGACTTGAGATCTAGTGATGTGAAGAACTGGGCGTGGCGTAGACGGTCTAATGCGTCATCAATCCGTGGCAGGGGGTAAACGTCGCGTTTCGCGACTTTGTTAAGCCGTCGATAGTCGACGCAGAAGCGTAGTGTGTTGTCTTTTTTCTTTACTAAGACAACAGGTGACGCCCACGGACTTGTCGAGGGTTGGATGACGTCATCATTCAGCATTTCTTGAACTTGACGCTTAATCACCTCTCTTTCCTTCGGGGACACACGGTATGGATGTTGGCGAAGAGGCCGCGCCGACTCCTCGGTAACAATGCGGTGTTTTGTAACGGTGGTACGCTGAACTTTCGATGCTGTGGAGAAGCAGTCCGAGAATTCCCTCACAAGGTTTAGCAGCCGCTCTTTTCGTGAATCTGGCAAGTCTGGATTAACGTGAATGCGGCTTCCCAGGTCAGCACAAGCTCTTGCATGCGGTGAAGTCGTATCCATTGTGCTGATATCGAAAAAGTCGGCTATTTCACTGAGGAAAGCGACAGTAGTCCCTCTAGGAACGTGCTGAAACTCATTGCTGAAGTTGGTCAGCAGAACTCGAGAGCGTTTATGCTCTAACCGAACAAGGCATCGGGCTATGCATATGTTTCGTTTGAGCAGCAGCGGGATATTTGCCTCAGCAATACCTTCATAGTCGTTGAATTCGTCGAAAACGTCGCAGGCTACCAAGGTGAACACGCTACTCTTCGGCGGTAACGTGACGTCATCGTCAACAATTCTCAACGCATTGACGTAACTGCCGTGAGGGTTGCGCGCTAAAGCGTGTGCCGTAGAAAACGTCACTTGCGACTGTTGCAAATCAATCACGGCTCCATTATCACGCAGAAAGTCCAGTCCGAGAATTAGGTCCCTCGAGCAACTCGGCAGTATTACAAAATCTCCGAGATACGTAAATCCGTGAATACTGACTCGCGCTGTGCACCGCCCCACCGGAGTAAGAAGATGGCCTCCTGCCGTACGTATCTGCGACCCAGCCCACTGGGTAGAAACCTTCTTCAGCCTGTAGGCAAGACCCATGCTCATAACAGAAGTGTCTGCTCCAGTGTCAATTAGCGCCATTACTTCTTCGTCATCCACAGTTACCGCAATGTTTGATGTCACCACTCTTCGCATCCCGTTTGACTGCGTCTGTACATCTTTTTGCTGCTGTCGCTGTCGTCGTAGTGGAGGATCTTCCGTAGAGTCAGCGGCCTCACCTCCGGAGGTCGCTGAACTCAGTTTTCCCGACTTGCAGGACTGGGTGAACAGCGTCTTGGAGCGCCGCGTGAATAGGCTGGGCTCGGTGACCTGTAGCGAGCAGGCGACGACGAGCGAGGCTCTTGTGACCGATGTTCGATACTGCGACGATTCGAGATGAAACTCTCTATTTCCTGTGGTCGCTCGCCAGGTCGTGGACGAGGGGCATTAGGCGAAAATCCACGGAGACCCACACGACGGTATGGACATGTCCGGTAGACGTGTCCGGCTTCCCCGCAGTGGAAGCAAAGGGGCCTGTGGTCGGGTGTACGCCAGATGTCACTCTTTCTCGGTCTTGCTTCGGCGATCAACGGTGAGCTGCGAGGGCGGAAGCCTACCTCCATTTGTTGAGCGTGTCGCTCATTGGGGTAACATACGCTGGTTGAACTGCACGATGGACGACGTCGCACTGCTTCCGCGTAGCTCATCTCGACGCAGTGCCTCTGTTGTGGCGCCTCGGATGGTTGGGGAGCGTGAACGGCTTGCCGTAGCTCGGCGCGTACCATCTCCGCAATGGAGAGCTGCTCTGCAGGTGAAGCAGTCACCTGCATCTTTTGCAGCTCTTCCTTAATGAGGGCTCTGATAAGCTCTCGCAACGCGCTGATGTCATTGCCGAGAGTGACAGAAGTAACCTCACTTGGGTTTACACCACGGTTATACTGTCTGGCACGCTGTTGAAGGGCCCTCGCCATGGCAGTGGCTTCCTCATGGAACTCCGCAAGTGTCGCAGGCGGGTTTCGAATCAGGTCGGCAAAAATCTCTTCTTTAACACCACGCATTAGGTGGCGAACTTTCTTGGATTCGGACATGGAGGGCTCCGCACGCTTGAAAAGCCGATCCATGTCCTCTACGTAGGTCGTCACCCTTTCGTTAGGGCCTTGAACCCTTGCCTCTATAGCACGCTCCGCTGTCTCCTTCCTGTCCTCTCGGGAAAATGCCTTGAGGAACTGCCGTTGAAACTCATCCCATGACGTAAGCGCTGCTTCATGGTTCTCAAACCACGTTTTTGCGGAGTCCTCCAGGAAGCAGTACACATAGCGTAGCTTACGCTCTGGGGTCCAATCGTTGATGACGGCGACCCGGTTGAAATGCTCGAGCCAGTCGTCGGCATCTTCAAAAGCAGCTCCATGAAATGTCTTCGGCGTCTTGGGCTGGTTGATAACCAAATGCGCTGGTGCTGGCGCGGTGACGTTAGGCGGTGTTTGATTCATAGCCCTCTGACGTTCAGGCAGCAAACCGTGCTGTGGCTCGAGTCCCTGGAGACGACGGCTGGAACGTACGTGCACAGGGGTAAGCTCGGCTGAGATACTCGATGGACTTGCGTCAGGGGTGCTCTCAGGGGACCGTATCATCTACCGTACCCAGCACCTCCACCAGAAAATGTCAAGACACAGGCATGCAGGTACAAAATAGGGCGTTTACTTTCGCAACCCAAGGGCCAGAAACGCGAACCTCAGAGCACGCGCACACAGATCTACTTCGTTGTCCTCTTCAGATGCTGGCTACTATAGTTGCCAGCCTACCTTGCGTCAATATTAGCGTTTCCCACATCTGTTCGAAGCGTGTCCGGGTTCTTATTATATTGCAACCTGTATCGCAATTTTCTGCATTTTTTTCTTGCAATAGTGCATCACCGCCACCAGCAGCTTCTGATCTCCATTCTGTTGCTTCACATGAACATGTTTCAATTTCAAATGATGTGGGCGTTAATGATTGTCGCAAGGGCACAGCTGGACGCCTAGGTTCTCCCTCAACACTTTCCAGAACCATCTCAACAGTTGGCATGACGGCATCTGGAGCCACGAACATCACCTGCAAATAGACATTTAGCAGCTATATTTGGCCTGCCTGAACACTTACTTCTGTGCCATGCCTCTAGGACATGCCTCAAGAGCAGAGGGCATTATCAAATTTTGATCGGATTCACTTGACCCTATTGAGTCATCAAATTAAAAAAAAATCTTTTACCAGACAATCTACTAAAAAGATGCCAACACAGCAGACTCTATAAATGTCTGCTAATCATATCTCACTCCAAACAGCATGAATACGCATTCTATGTGCGTCTCGCATCAGTGACAATGCTCCTTGCCTTATGTGGCAAATAGCATTGACAGTGAATGCAATCTCTTTTCAAGATACTTTGGACTCAATCTCGACAGCTGAGGACGCTGCTGCCCTCACCTCATTTCAGAATACTACAGAGCGTTGTAATACTGAACTCAAATTAAGCCATGCTATCTCTCCTGAAAAAAGCATAAATCCCCAACCGAAGCACAGGACACTGAATCACTTTCGATGAGTGAAACTATTTCTACTGAGTTAACTGCTCATCCAACAAATTTTATATATTTGTAGCTGCCCAACCTTCAAAAGCAACTTGCACCCACCCAACACACCACTGCAGACTCTATAAAACCTTCTGGATGTTTTGTGAAAGCAATTACCCCTTCAAATGCCATGCCACATCTTTTCCGACAGGGTTCACATCACATCTTGGCAAAGCAGAATGTCAATCAAGTCGCCTCGCTTCTGTGTAGATGCTCCAGAACTCTAAGTTCCCCTCCCGAGGTTTGGGCAGTGCAAACAAACAAGCAGTGCACACAGTTGGGTGCAAAGTTGCCTGGATTACAATGCAAGCTTCGTAATCGAGGCACACTATAAGAGCATAGCATAGCCCTGTAAAGTACAGCATGGGGAAAAGGAAAATGAACGTGAGGAGGATAAATGTGATGGTGAGGAGGAAAAGCAGGAGGGGGATATATAAATCCTGGAATATATATGGAGGGGATATATAAACATCCTGGAATAAATCTACAGGGGATCAACTGCTGCCATAATGCTTCATAAAGAAAGCAACAGAATATCAATCAAGAAGGGTGTAAGGCAGGGGGACACAATCTCCCCAATGCTATTTACCACGTGCTTACAGGAGATAGGTTTTCAGAGGCCTAGAATGAGAACAGTTAGGAATAAGAGTTAACAGAGAATACCTTAGTAACCTGCGCTTTGCCGATGACATTTCATTGCTGAGTAACTCAGGGGACTAATTGCAACTCATGATTAAAGAATTAGACAAGGAAAGCAGAAAGGTGGTTTTTAAAATTATTCTGCAGAAAACGAAAGTAATGTACAACAACCTTGGAAGAGAGCAGCACTTCGAGATAGGTAATAGTGCACTTCAAGTTGTAAAAGACTATGTCTACTTAGTGCAGGTAATAACCGCGGAGCCGAACCAAGAGATTGAAGTAACTAGAAGAATACGAATGGGGTGGAGCACATTTGGCAAGCACACTCAAATTATGACAGTAAGATTGCCACTATCCATCAAGAGGAAAGTATATAACAGCTGTATCTTGCCGGTACTTAGCTATGGAGCAGAAACCTGGAGACTTACAAAGAGGGATTAGCTTAAATAGAGGATGACACAGCGAGCAATGCAAAGAAAAATGGTAGGTATAACCTTAGCAGACAGAAGAGAGCAGAGTGGATTACGGAACAAACGGGGGTTAAGGATATCATAGTTGAAATCAAGAAGAGAAAATGGACATGAGCCGGGCATGTAGCATGTAGACAGGATAACCGCTGGTCATTAAGGGTAACTAACTGGATTCCCAGAGAAGGCAAGAGAGTTAGGGGGAGACAGAAGGTTAGGTGGGCAGACGAGATTAAGAAGTTTGAGGGTGTAAAGTGGCAGCAGCAAGCACAGGACCGAGTTAACTGGCGAAACATGGGAGAGGCCTACCTCAAGAAAAGTTTACCAGGCAATCTCTGGCACTAATCAAACACCTAAATGGAAAGAGTTCTAATATAAAGTTCCAGTGGATCCCATCCCACGCTGGCATTGAAGGCAATGAAAAGGCCGATGCCCTTGCATGCGAAGCACGTACATCTGTTCCTAAAGTAAGAACTCCCAAGACTTACCAGAACAACAAAGATGTGATACATTTCAAGGCGATCTACAAGTTTCCACACAAAGCATGTGTAATTCATGGACTTTCTCGTGAACAAGCGACGCTGTTGTACCACATAAGAACCGGCTCCGCATACACCCCGGCCTGGTCATTCAAGACTGGGAGACACGCTTCCCCGTTCTGTGCCGACATCGGAGATATCGAACATTTCATTTGGCTTTGCCCACAGTTTGATGTGCAAAAAGCAGCGATGATCCGCACCTTGCGAAAAGGCTGTCATAGGCACCGGACAGCTGATGACGTCATCTTTCCTGAATGACCCGCGGCAACTAGGAGTAACGTGCAACGAATTTTGTTGGTCTTCCTGCGAGACACTGGGATGTCTGACACGTGGTGACAATTTCCAAATTCAGGAGATGCTCAAGCGGAACAATTGCCAGCCATACAGGCCAGGCTAACCCCGCCTGCTGCAACACCACCACCACCACCGGGAGAAGCCTTTGTCCTGCAGTGGACGAAGTCAAGCTGATGATGATGATGATAGTGGACAGCACCTCAACTGAGGGCTTGAGGCTTTTAGCATTTTTCTGTAATCCATATCACTTGCTGTTGAATTCCCAAGGATTAATAGGGTACAGTGCAGACCTACACAGACATTTTTGTTTTTTCGTTTTATTGGCTTTTTGAGGCAAAAATGCACATTTACTACACCGTACTGTTGTAACAGGTATGTGTCGTATAATGAATTAGGGTAGTTTTAAGTGGCGTCTACTTTTGTTCAATAAAATGGGGAGAACATACAGCTAAAAGGCTCTCAGAAAAAGAAGTTTCAAGGTTTATCTCATCAAGACAAGAACCTGCAATTTGTATAGGCTTCCTAATAAAATGAGTTAAGCAAAAGTCTGAACAAGCTTTTATAGTAAGGTATGTGCTACCTTATCACTAGCCGAGATAGATAAAGTGACAAAACTGATACCTGGAAGTTTAAAATCGCCGAACGTTTATAACTAACACTAAATTTGGCGTAGGTCAGGAGGCGACAAAATTTGTCAGTAGACCATCATATAAGGTCAGGAGGATTCTGCCCGGTCCTTTAGACCCACGTGGTTTTGTCCTGTCACTGTTAAGCTTCAGTTATAGATAGACTAAGTAGCCAAGAAGGGATCTCTTAATCTGTCTTTGTTATGAGAGATTAAGGTGCATGTGTCGTATCAGTTTAGGTCATCGTGCACAATGAATGCATGGATCCGATGCAAGCAAATCAACACAATACAGGCATCACACATGAAGCAAGCACTTCAGCTCCTTAGTCAGACATATGATCGCAGCACTTCCAACCATGCCCTGGTCACCTCAATAGCGCGACGTGAGGACTTCGTAGATCATGTGAGTTTTTTGACAAAATTGTAGTGCTTTTGTAATCTAGCTGCTATAGGCAACATTGAAAGAGGCTCTCGTACAGTGCCAGGATTTCCAGCCTAATGCCGACTGTAGTAACATTGCCGTCACAGGTGAAAACAATGAATTAGTGTGGTTTTAATGTTGGGTGTTGCATTGATTAAATTGATGGAAACCTGTACAGTATGGCTAGTAATTCAAGTAGTAAAGGGTTAGTCATTTTTATCTCATTTGTGAAGAAAGGTTGGATGAAAACAGCTTGTATACCTTTCTCTTATGTTGATGATAATAACCTTTCTACTTGGAAAAGGTTCCTACATGCATACGAAGCTACAATAGTGAGCCCTATCTATAGCTTTACAAGGTTTGCAAGTCCTACCTGCGAACCAATTGCTGCACGATAATGCACTAAAAAAAGAAGAAAAAAAAAAAACCTAAGAGCACCTGCAAGTGCTTTATATGGCAGTCTACTTGCGGACATATTCAACTCATACTTAGTGGAAGTGCAGCAGCACATCATAGCCGCATGAATTAAGATGTGTGACCCTGGGCATGAGGGAGGTCAAGCTGGTTTGTTTGGTGGTCTAGACACGACTACCTGGTCTAGAGGCACAAGCGACAACATGGCCAACATTCCAGATTTGTTTACAAGAAATAAGCGCACCATCTCTTTCTCTGAGTGTAAACATGTAAGCATTTTAATATCCAGTGCAAGGGTATAGTTAGCACAGAAGCTTAAAGTGGCATGCATAGCACGTACATTAATGACTTTTTTGTTAACTTTTTCATATGAGGCGATCAATAATGTGCTGCATGCAAACTGAAACTTGCATACGCAAGTTGGAACGGATTCTTGATTTGAATGCTGTTCGCGCTATTTATTGAGGCTCTGACGAGAGAAAAACGCGCCGCAGTAGACGTGGTACAAGAACAGCGTTACTGGACGCATAGATTTTTCGAACAAAAGGCAAGGATGCACATTAATGGTGGAGTATGAGGGGTGCTTTTTGTCTGCTTTCACCTTAAGGAAATATACAAAGGACATGCAAGTTCTCTACAGATGAAGCGACCACTCATATCACTCAACGTAAAGGCTTTCTACGGGACTGGTGCAAAAGCACCCGTAGAAAGGCGTATGCCCAAATGGTGCACAAGGTCCAGCATCTTCAAAGCACTTTGAGTCGCAGGCTGATAAACAGTGGCCCCATAATCTAAGTGGGTGCGAATGAGGCTTCTATACAAATTCATGAGACTATGCCTGTCACTACCCGACGTAGTACGTGACAACACTTTTAGAACATTGATGGCTTTTACACATTGTTTTTCAATACTTGATGTGTGGTATGAACGTTAGCTTGTGGTCCAAGCTTAGGCCAAAGAATTTATGCTCGGCATTAACAGACAGACGTTGACCATTCAGTTGAATGTCAGATTCTGAGTGTATGCCTCTCTTTTGGCTGGACAAGACACACGTGCTTTTTTGTGGGTTCAGTCGAAATCCATTTTCTTCTGCCCATTTGGAGACCTTATTTAAACCCAGCTGAACCTGCCGTTTGATAATAAAAAGTGCACAACTAGGTACACCGTCTTGCGGTACTCCCGTTTCTTGCACAAATGTTTGAGAGCGAACACTTCCCACATGTACACGGAATGTCCGATTCGACAAGTAACTCTCGGTTATGGAAAGCATTCTACCGCGCACACCCAGGTGAGACAAGTCACTTAATATGCAAAAATGCCATGTTGTGTCTTTAGCCTTCTCGATATCGAGAAAGTATTGTTTGTGGACCAAAGTGTCTCGAATCTCTGCCTAGATACGCACCAGATGGTCGGTGGTGGATCTATATACCCTCTCGAAACCAGCCAGCCACCTAGAAAACAGCCATCACATGCTGGAAAATAGCTATTTATTTATAAAATCACAACGCAACGATACAGTCATACGTAACACTTGCAGCAACTTGGCGACAAAGTGGGTCGCCCACAGAGCGAGGTTGTACAGTGCTCACATGATGAAATGCATATACTTCATTTTTCATGGGCTTTAGTTTGTGGCACATCTATGTAATACTGGCTTGTACACTTACATCTGTGCCAACAACTTGTTTGGGGACCAGATTCGTAGCCATACGATGTGGTTGTTTCATGTAATTGCGCAAATTACTTGCTATTAAAGTTTTGATGTTGCATTGTGTACCGTGAGCACAGTACCTTATGACAAGAGTTTTTAGAGGCATCGGCTAGGAGGGAGGTAAAGCACCCTTCTCTTTGTACATTCAGAACTAGAGTACAATGCCAGAAGCATACCTTCATTTTTTCCTACATAAATTGAGTGATACAATCAATATCAGTTGTACGATATTGTACGCATAAAACACACAGTTTAACACTTTTTTTTTTTCACACATCACAATCGTTTAGAACGCAAACAAGATTTCACACATTGTGAATTAAAATGGTAATGCACTTGACTAGCACAAAAGAGACTAGCCTCGAAATGAAACTAAACATAGAAGACAGTCTAGCATAGAACGCTAGCATATTTACTCACGTAATGATCGCACCCCTAAATTTTATCGTCTAAATTCGACTTTTTTTTTTCACCGCGTAATGATCGCACCCTGAACTTGCCGCATCGACATGTCATGTGCCAAGTCTAGCTGAAGGCGCCTATCATTGTTTCTGTGATCTGAAAGCGGGCATCACTATGCTAATGCCGTAAATTTACTGATTTAAATGAAAGCATTCTTTATTTAAATGGAAGAAACTGTTTTGACGTGCGTGACGTACTCACAACCTCCATAACTGATGCAAAGAAGAAAAAAAATGCGGTGGCTTCGCTCCACGGAGTGCGTCGCTGCATTAGCCGCCATGTTTTTTTTTTGACATCCCGCACTGTTACAGCGGCGGCCGCCTGTTGGTCGACCTGTGTTCCTCCCGCAGCAATGTTTTTTTTTTCCTGAGACCGCGTTTTTTTTTTGCTTTGTGATCGTCTGTTGAATCGCCATTTCACCATGGGGCGGTATACGAGCTTTACTGCCGCGTTCAAGCTGAAGGCGCTTGACTACGTGCTAAAGCACGGGAACCGCGCTGCCGGCAGACATTTCGGCGTCAAAGAAATCCGGATCCGATATTGGAAAAACAGCACGACATGCTCATGGCTACTAACAGCACGCGATGGGCTTTCCGCGGACCCAAATCTGGCAAATTCCCTGACATTGAAAAGGCAGTTCTTGAATAAGTGAAGGACACGAGCAAGGACGGTTGTGCAGTGTCATTAGACATGATACGGACGCAGGCGTGCACAGTTTACCGGAGGCTGGGAGTAGCCACAAAGGACTTCCGCGCCAGTTCCGGCTGGACAACACGCTTGATGCGGCGGAATGGACTGTCGCTGGTATTTCCAATGCGCTCGACGAAATGGAAGGTGACCCTCTGTGGGACAGTGATGACACTGCCGGTTCCGACAGGGAATCGTGCGGCGACGACACTGACGCTAGTGATGCTTCGGAGTCTGAATGAACGTTAGGGGGTCAGAGAGGTAAAAAATAAGAGAAAAATGTGCCATGCATGTCGCTCCTGCGTAATGCGGGCATTTTAACGCAAAGGTAAGCCTTAATTTACTTTTATTTTTGGTTATGTTCTTGATAGCTACCGTAGGAATTCTGATTAGCGACATTTTCGCGTTTCCAGTGCTCAGAATATTTTTTCAGGGAAAATTTACCCTGCGTAATGATCGCGTCCCGAATTTGGAGTCAATTTAAAAAAAAAAAAAGTGCGATCATTATGCGAGTATATACGGTAATTGCCACAACAAAAAATTGTTTGTACATACGTATATATTATAACAAATACTGGCTGATTAATAATTTAGTCAATCCAAAGAAGACCTCCTTCTCTTCTTGCTCCCTCATAGGTACACTTCAGCAGAGGAACCTGAAATTAAATATTTGTGACAGTTACAGGTGACAAAGCTTTCTGGTATATTCTTCTTTCGATAACTCTGTCAACGGTAATTTCGCAATATGGTCAAACCCCGATATAACAAATCTAGATATGACGAAATATCAGTTATAACACAGTAAACGAAAAATTGAAAGAGTTGTAAACAGTATACATTTATAACAAATTTATGGATATAACAAACTTATTTTCAAGCAAGATGAATGTTATGATGAGGTCTTAATATAGTAGGTTAAAAGAGTAGTGACATGCAGGTCTTCGATTGTCGTTCCCATTCAAATGAAAGGCCAAGCCCTCAAGAGCCAAGGAAATGTGCTGGTAAGCATGAGCACACCCTGAAAAAATATTTACGTGCATTTTTAAATCTAGTGTAAGTTCCAACTGAAAACAACTGCGCAGTGCTCACACGGCTTCATCCTTGTCGCCATTGTTACGGTTAGCACGGTAGCGGCACCAGTGTTGCCTAGAGTCCCTGGATAATTTTAGGAAAGTATCGCCATTCTTTTAACCGAGCCGCCGCGCCAAGCATACTCATCTCCCGCCTCTCGGGTCGCGATTAGCATCACGCGTGTTATCAGGGTGATATAGCATTCTTGATAGGAAAGTGGCAACAGCCGGGTTATAGGGCAGGCGCCCGCATGGTGGCTGTTCGGGAGAGAATATAGATTAGGGTTGGACACTTGCGAGAGGAGGGTTTGACACTTTGGAGAACATATGGAAGAGAGTGTCGCTACTTTCTCTATATTAAGGGGCTTTACTCAGGATGGACGTCTCCTGCAGTTTTGATCCTCAGAAGCCATTCAGGTACACTCTGCTGCAGATTTCATTTTTGACAAAACTAGATTGCCGAAAGTACATTTTTCAGGGGCATAGCAACAAGGTCACAGCAGTGTCCGTCATCCAAATCTTCCACAATGGAGTATTATTAAGTGAAATTCTGTATGCACCAACTGACCCATCTAGTACTGTCACTAACTGATCAATCCCATAGTGGCCACGTGACAGGAAAGACCAGGAATTACTCCTAAGAGGGCCAGTGAATTTGTTCATTTTGAAAAATACTGATAAGAGTATAAAATGAAGAGGCCATAAAATTGGAAGCATGCTCTTTCCGTCTTTCCATGCGTCAGTCGCGTCTTCCACGTATTTTCATATTGACTTCATGCTTGTTTATCGTTCTGAGGTTAAGAGTGTGTTGTTAATGTTAACCCATATATATATGCCCAGTGTCCTACACATAGGACGCTGAAACTTTTCAGTGACACTCGAACGTTTTTTCTATAAAAAAACGTTTGAACCACGAACGGTGTCTTTATGATGCCCTGTCCTCGTCACATGCGAGTCTAGGTGATCGTTGGGCTAAAAATACTTAGGAGCTTGCAGTCACAAAATGGCTATTTCGCCTGTGTGTAACTGAACGCCATACGGCGAAAAAAAAAAAAAAGTAATATAGAGTGAAATTGTTCTCAGTGCAGCCGATATTTTTGTAGATTTGTTCGTCAGTTGTTGGGTATGCAGTAACTTTTGTATGACAGTGATAGGTGCTTTTTTTGGTTTGCAGTGTGTAAAACAATGGTGTCCTACATATAGGATGGCTCCAAAACTAGTATTCGAACGAGTTTTTTTTTTTTTAACAAAAGCTTTATTCTGTTTTCTGAAAAAGAAGCAAGCATTTTGGGGAAATAAATTAGTTTTGTTAATTTTTCTAAGTTCGGCATATACGAGATAATAATGCTTGAACAGCAGGATTGCTGCACGCTAACACTACAGTACTTGTGAATGTGTGTCTACATACATTGCCTTGCATTGCACAACATATTTTTTATTAGCTATGGATGTTAATAATGCTTGAACAGTAGGATTGTAGCACACTAACTCTACAGTACTTGCGAATGTGTGTCTAGATACATTGCCTTGTATTGCACAACACATTTTTTATTAGTTATGGATGTTAATATTGCTTGAACAGTAGGATTGTAGCACACTTACACTACAGTACCTGTGAATGTGTGTCTACAGATATGGCGTAGCATTGCACGACATATTTTTTATTAGCTATGGATGTTAATAATGCTTGGACAGTAGGACTGTTGCACACTAACACTATAGTGTTACTTGTGAATAGTGCACTTGTGAATGTGTGTCTAAAAACATTGCCTTGCATAGCACAACATAATTTTTATTAGCTATGGAGCGTTTTATATGTACATTTGTTTTATTGAGGAATTTCAGTATTTAATTTCAACTCATGGAGCCAACTTTAGAAGAAACTATGAAAGAAACATGCATAACAAAATAGTCGCACCTATTAAAAGAAACACACATGGCCCATTTCTGGCCCACGAAAACCGAGCTTGTAGGTAATTTGGATGAGATGGAATAAAAGTACACACTTGAGGTGGGCTTTTAAAGCTTTCAGTCCCAATATTTTTATCCAGTAGGCACAACAAAATATTCTCATCTTGTATACTGTGCACTCACACAGGACGACACGGACATTATGAATATGAAAGTATAGTCCACTCTCATTTATTCAAACTGGAAGAGACCACTCAATTTCGTTTGAATGATCAAGAAGTTTGAATTATCAGAAGTTCTCAGATAAATGACTCTGGGTGAGGTGACGCCACACAATATGATTTCGCACTGCTTTTATCACATTTAAAAATTTTTCAAGTGTTTTTAAATGCTACTGAACGCATTGCACAGAGAGCAGAGGTACAAAGTCCACAAGTTTATAGGCCATTTCCTGCTGATCAGATCTTTTAAAGAAATCGTGAATCGCGAGCTGCTTCATTTCTATAGGTATGTGTCTTCAGCACAAAGCTCTCTATACCAGCTGAGAAGCATCACGGTTTACCAGGCCTCGGGAAAGTCTCAAGTTCCACCCATTGCCAATGGGGGACGAAAAAATTGCCAACTAAAGAACAACCATAGTGGCTCCGTTCAAGTCTGCCCTCGGGAACATCAAAAAATCCGCTAGTGGCACCATAGAAAGCTCAATATTTAAAGCGAAGAGAGCCACTATTTTTGCAAAAAAAGTGCTCGTTTCTATATACTTAAAGGGTGAAATATGAATTCCCCGTTGTGCACAGTAGTTCTAAGCACTAAACTTGTTTAGCGATCGTGGTGCCTTGCAAGTTCTGCTATGGATTCTCTTATCGGTGACAAAGCGGAAAACATGCTCTGCTCGTTCCCTGCCCTGCTGCGGTTCGACGGGGGAAATGGGGCAGCCGATGCGCATATTGGCAGTTAGTTTTCATCCGACGATTGGCGTGGTCCTCTGCGTGGTCCCTCTGAGACCTTGTTATCGCTGTCAGTGTTGTGTACTTGTGCACTACATTCATCTACACTGATCCTGCACGTGTTCTAAATGATTGCACTTCTCTTGACATTCGCTCCACCGGGATTTCCTTGCGAAAAACCCAACCTCCTCGTGCCCTCAGATTGACCGCAGTTTGTCGTAATGAAATAAAAAGTGGGGATGTTAAGCTGTAATCGGCAAAAGCAGGAGCAATAATTCGCAGCTGTTGCTGACGCACCTCATGCCGATTTTTAAGACTGTTTTGTAATGTTAGTTCCTACTAACGAGACACGCTTTTCTGTTTTGTTTGCCTTTGAAAACGAAGTTGTGCCATTTGGGAACTCACCATAGGTCTTTTTTTTTTTTTGCATTGAAAAATGATTTCTGGTTTGCCGTCAATAAATATCGTTCCCTGTACTCTCTCATGAAAAGTTTTTACTGGTGCCAGCTGCCAATGAATGACTTTCGTTTTCATGTAACCTTTGTACGCACAGGTACTTGGTTCCGAAGGGTGCTTTGATATGCTGCTGGGCACATCAATGCGCCTAAAACAAGTGGGCAAAAGATAACAAGACACCCGTGGACCTGCACGAGTCCCGGTCTCTTTCGTTCGCTTTTGTGTATAAAAGGCATAGGCACAGAATAAAGAATCGACCTAGGCGACCGCGTAGGTGCATACGCACCTGCTTCGGAATTAAAAAGAATGTGGTCGTTTTTTTTCGTACCGAAAAAAAAAAAAAACAAATTTTGTTTTCCGCTTTCTGTTCATTCAGCGCTATCTCTTGGTTGCCCTCCCGGTTCCATGTGCCACCGCTGTTTATCTTGCGTACTGTTGTCAATGCTACAGTTTCCCTTCTCTAAATTGGTTTTTTATTCAATGTGTTTACCATGCGTGTGCTTCGTTTTATATATTTCCTTACTCCCAAAGCCTCTTTTCTTGAAAGCCTTCAATGCTTATTTTTCATTTTTAGACTGTGCTTATATAAGCAAACAAATATTTAAATAGTAGTGGAAAAGCAGCTGATATTTTCTGGAATGAACCTGCAAAAAGTATGAATTAACCAAATAATGGAGTTTGAATTAAGAGGCTTTTAAATACAGTAGACACTCAGTAAATAGAAATCTGTTAAATGTAACTACTGCTTAAATGGAACTATTGCCTCTGCAATGCTTGTTTTCGGGCTTCTATTCAGCAGCCATGTTCATCTCTTAGTAGACGGAACTCCTATTAAATGGAACATATTTTTCCGGGTCCTTCAGGTTCTGTTTACCGAGAGTCTACTGAACAATGAAAGAATAGAGGGCCAACCAAAATATCGAATTTCAATTAATTAACTAAAAGTATAAATCATCAGCATTTGAATTATAGCGATGTTACTGTAAACTCAATTAAAATATCTTTCCATTGCACTTCAAGTTTTGAATAGGAATTATCTAGTAATAATTATGGATATAACAAACTATGAATTTCATTTTCATCTCGTAAAACAATAAATGTTAAATGTTCCTCAATAACATGAAAGAAAAATGAATATCCACCTGAACAGAATACTGGGTTTATTGAGAAAGTACTTCGGTACTTCTTAAAGATTCCACTATAATGAGTGTAAATCATACTATACTGGTAAAAATCTCAAACTGTCATTGAAGTGCTCTGTCGGCAATTGCAAACACATAAAATTTACAGCGAACTCCAAGCTGTCTGGAACCCTGTGAAGTATCGACATTTCATCTTAGATGCTGTTGTGATGCTTCAGTAGTTCTGTGGTGCAGAAATTGAATAAAGTGATTGGCTCTTCTTACAGCTTGTGCACAGGAGTCGATCAGGGGATTCAATGCTTATCTAGTACTGTTATGATCAGAAGTTCCCATTGGCAAGCCATTAAAAGCTCATAAAACAAAGTAACCACATACATTCGCCATTTCAGCAAGGCCCTGTCGAATCACTTAGCGCCTAACCTGTGGTCGCAGCTAAAATGTGTGCACGGTGTGGTTTACACTTTTCAGTTCCAACTGTACCTTGACATCAGTCACGACAGGCACGTGCAAGATATTGTGACATTTTAACCGCCGCTCCGCACCGCTACTCTGTTGGCGACATATGGGCGGCAATTTTTAGTGTTTTGGCTATGCACAAAGGCCAATTTTGAATGTTTAGGTACCAGACGTCATCACAACTAGCTGGAGCACTGTGTGAAGTCGCTGGAATCGGTACTGTCCACCGATGTCAAGTTGCCGTCAATGTTGGCAGATATGCCACGGGAAAATCGACTAATACAAAAATAAAGCAATTTCTGTACATAGGAGATTTGTATGGCAGAATAAGCTCAGCTTTGCAAAATCTTGTCAGCACCCCATTAATGTAATAATAATAAATAGTCTTTCAATTTCATGTGAAAAGGTACGCCTCCAAATTGCTAGGTAACCACTGAAAGCATCTTTTTGTATTTTTGACATAATGCATCCATAATGTTACTTGGAACCGAGTATCTTATGTTTGCGACTGCATTGAAATGGAAATTACTTCATTTTTGCAGAAAAATAAGTATGCAGACTTTAAGAGCCAACCACCACTCCCAGTAAATTCATTTACACCATGAGGCACAAACAACTTTACAGGGGTCGATAGCACCCCCCCACTTGTCTCGCATATATGCCAATTTAGGTTTAACAGCCACCTAGCAATGGGTGGCGCAGTGCACACGCGTGTGCATCATCATCATCATGATTAGAACCAGAAGTACAGCCCGGCGGCTAGGCTAGGTGGCCGCACAGAAAACGTTGAGGAGTCTCTTTGGCTTTGGAGCGGCAATCGGGATGGATGTCTCCTGCAGAATATCCGCGAACGCCAGCAACCGTCGGTCTATTACCACGGGTCCCTCGTGGGAATCGGCCACACCGCATTGGCGGTCGCGGTGCTGCGTTGTTTCGAGTATGTTAAAATATTGTACAATGCTGTTTAGCGTGTCACTAGTGACGCACACTAAGATCTTATTATAACAAAATTGCATCTTACCTCAAAATATGTTTGTTATATCCAAATATTTGTTATAAAGGTATATCCGACACCATTGCTAGACTAATCTTCATTTACTTGGTTATAACCAATATTTCCTTATGTAAAGATTCGTTATGTCGAGGGTTGAGTGTATTTGATTCAGCTGGCGATATCATTTGTAAGTGCAGTTGAACAAAGTTTGTGAGATCCAAGAGTGCGGTGCATCAATCAAGACCTCACAAAGGCTATAACAGAATGAAGATAAAAAGCCAGCACCCATCAACTGATAGGCTAGGGTATGACTGGTTTTGTTTTTGTGTCCCCCAAAAAACATGGTGGTTCATGCTTATGGGCTTGTAGACAGATGGCACTGTTCAGTTTGAATACCCCCCCCCCCCCCATCGAGCAATGACAGCAAATGTTTACTGTTCACTTTATTTGGCACTCATGTGCATATAGTCCTGGGCATGTTAGCCATCCGTACGCACATATATTGAACATAACACAATTTTTGCTGAAATGAACTTAGATCATCAATTCTTGTTTCCTTGCATTTATATTCATTCCAGGGCATAGCGATTTGTTTCATTCCACTCTAATTCTCTTAGTTTAGGCAAACTACGGCTCCCGAAATCCCACTTAAAATATAAAAACTATGTATTGTACTGGAAAAAAAACATTTAAAATCGACACACAAATATACGAACTCTCGCTGGATTCATTTAAATAAATAAAGAAGTTTTAATAAAGTTTTCAGACGCAGTGTGCCCCTTAAAAAGTCATGACCACAAATGTGGACGCTGGTAGTGAAGAGTTTAAAGACTTAAAACTTGCAAACTTTCCTCAGACGCTGCTTACCTATAAAGAAATTTTCCAAGTAAGACAGGCCCGATACCTTGTTCAGTTCTTGACCTTGAGAGACCTCTTGCTCCTCGTCTGCTTGCTCTGGTGGGTGGTGGGCCTCTGGCTAGTGCTAGCACTTGCTGGGGAGCCACAGCCCCGCGCTGACGACCGTTTCGCGATGCCCCGGCAAGACCTGCAAGGACCATCGCAACCAACGCGCTTTTGGTCTGGCGACACCATAATCCATCAACTTAAGTCTAGCTGAAAGGGACAGAGTAAGGGCTAGTTGGTTTACACTTTGTTGATTACAGTTGGTTTACACATACTTTACACTTGCGAAGCGCTGTTTGAAAATAATGCAGAATAAGAAAAGCATGTTGTGTTCGCCCTCTGCTTTTGTGGCGTCTTCCTTCGTGTTAAAACAGCGCATCACAAGTGTCTGCTAATTTGTTTAGTCAGTTGGTAGGGATTTATTGTGAAACAGGGCAAGCGTGCAGACACAAACACAGGAGAAGAAAATAAATGCTGTGGTTTCATGTCCCAAAACCATATCACAATTATGAGGGACATCGCAATGACGGGCTGTGAGATTTTCCACCACCTGAGGTTCTTTGATGCGTATGTAGATCCGTATACTTGGCAGAGCAATGCATTCAAATACGGCTGCCGTTTTAGAGATGCGGAAAGGACCAGCTATAACAAACCCATGTGAAGGACATTGTTCCTTACACAGAACATATAGGCAATTGTAATATAACTTGCCCACAACAAGTTGAACACACAATGACCCAATAAAAAGTTATATGCTGGGGTTTCGCACAGAAGAACCGCAGTATCATTATGAGGCACACCAGAGCGGGCGATTTTGTATTCTTCAACATCCAACTACAGCAAGGAGAAATATGAAAGGGAAGACAGAACTCATGTTTCAGGAACGATTACTTGCAGTGTACATACAAATTTCCGGTATTGGTTTGCGAAAGGCATCTTTCCCTTTGCAGTTTCATGCTTTCCACCTGCATGTAGACACTGTATGGACTTTATCAGGCAATTTCAGAGTTCCCCTTCAAAATTCTCATGACAAAACACGACAGTTTTTGTATTTCGACTCCACTGAAGTGCAGTTCCTAAAGTGTGGAATCTAACCGGCACCCTTCGTGCTCAGCAACGCAAAGCATTAGCTGCTGGACAAGTCCTGCAGTTGTCTAAGGTGACGACCCTCGCTCCTGGAGCATTACGTAGCACCAACTGAACTTAAGCAAAGCGTGTAAAATGTTAACAGAGCTCAAACCGGAGTTCAATAAGATGAGTGACAGCAACCAACAAAAACACGTAAGTTCAGTTCAAGTGTTCCAGTGCACGGTCAACAGCACTTCTTCGAGCAAGCGCGGATTCTGGTTAGAACGAAACTGCAAAACGCATTCTCACGACACAATGAAAACGTGAACAGAAAATCGTGGGCTCGTGCAAACACTACGATTTCCCCACGTTTCGTGTTATGCCTGCTTTGCGCATCGGAATTTTCCCCGATGCTTATCGCGCAGTGGCAAGAGTCGCGTCTGATGAATGAAAAGCGAAGCCAACGCACAACACGCGTCCGCATCTGAGCAAATGGCAATGCAACTGTAGCGTGCATAAGCAACACGCGAGCTAACAGACTGTCACAGCTGAAGTGCGACTTACTTCTCGTGTTCTTTCATGTCCGAAGCCCATATTTCTTTGCCGCACCGTTTCCGGGGGCACTTCACGACGCCAACAATCTCCATCAGATCCTTACTGGTGTCCGGAATGACGGGGCTGCATAAAAACGAAACTCACGTTAACGCAATTGAGATGTCCGACTATATCAGCTACTAGTGAGCGGAATCTAACGTATCCAAGGCTACCGCCATCAGTTACCAGTAATCTGGGAAAGCGAACAATTCTTCGCAGATGGGGCAACAATCAAACTTAGGCCTCAGACTTTTGTCGACCGGTTCGTACAGACAGGGCGCGCACACGAAGTGCTGGCACAGGCCGAATACCATGCTCTGGCTCGGCCCTTGGCAGACAGGGCAATTGAACCTGAAAGTGCACAAGACATTAGGCATAGCGACCGAATCCAAACACGACGCCAAGAGTGGTGCTTATTAAACTCACGCCGTTGAACGGGTGCGATTCATGGTAAACGCTTTTGCAAGAAACGTGACAGTTGTCAGTCTCCGGTCGGCTTTGGAGGGCAGAGGTCACGCACCTGCCAGGTTCACGGAAAGACTAACTGTGATCTACTAAAGCCTGTAACTCGCATAAACTCGAATCAAACACGCGGGAGCCAATTCACAAGCGACGCGGGCGATAGGAAAACAGTACAACGGTTCCGGTGGCCGTGTCTGATTGGCTGACATTTTGTCACGTGCCCCAAACTGTGTTTTCCTTTTTTTTTTACTACAATGAGTTCAAGAAAAAGCCGCGTCAAGTTGAAAAAAAAAACCGAAGCCAATCCATGCTTACAGTGGCTGTGTTCCAATTCTTAGACAGCACGTAGACAGTCTACGCAGACTGCTTAGAAGAGGGTGCGACTGTTCTCACAACGAATCCGTCCAGAGCGGGGCCTCGCCGCGATGACGTAGCCACCATTTCCTTTTTTTTTTTTCTTTGTCTCTCTCTTTCTTCGTTTGACGGCGCGGTACGCGGTCCACGCGGTCGCTGTGGTGACATGCACTCCACGTGAGCGAGAAGCGTGCAATGTCTTGTTAAGTGGCCGGAAAATCGGAACGCAACGATGAGCGAGCCTCCTGACCGACAGAAGGTGATCGAAAAGTACCTCCAAGGATTACGTCATGACGACGGCTACTCTCATGGCTACCTGAAGTCAGACGAAGAGCTAAAGCTTTTTGAGAGGCCGCTGGCTGCCGTCAACGAGAGGTATGCTGTGCGGACAACAAGAGACCTGAGTAAGTCGTCTAAATCTGAGGATGTATCGATTGCTTCTTAATGTATTGATCTGCGCTTAGATCTAGCATTGAAACACGCAGTAGTAATTTAAACCAGCTAGGGACACGGCAGGACAGGCTTCTTCTCAGTTGCGGTTATTGGTTTTCGCCTTTTTGAAGTTAGCCTTAGGTATCATTGTTTTCGTTACCGGTTCACAGTTCCCCTGGAACCGTATTATTTCGGTGTGAGTGAAGTATTGTTCGGATTACCGGGACATGACCCGATCTTCAGAGATTCTATAGACGTTATTGGAGCTGTAATTGGCGCCTTGTCTGTCTGCGTGTTTCTTTGGTCCCCGTTGCTTAGCGCCCCAAATTATTCAGTTGTAACTGAACTGTATTTTTTTGGTTTTAGTCATGATTAGCACCGCGCTACCAAGCTAATTCTGTCACGGCCGTGCGTGCCATCCGTGGTCCTCCAGGAAGTGTGAATTAGACGTCTAGAGCAAGGCGGGCCTGATGTTGAACGCTGTATATGAGAAGCTGAAGGGTCTGGGTCGAGATTTTTTGCCCAATTATATTAAAATCCCAAGGCCCAACCAAACTGTAACGTGTTGGTGCTGCTTGTAAGTTGTAACTTAAAAACCGCTTAAAACGTCTGGGTAATTATTAATAATAATAATGATAATTATATTTATTATTCTGGTTGACGAAAGCCAGAATTTCTTGCCAGAGGCAGCGCCATTACACAAAAACTCAAACAAGATTTGATATTGCCCTCTGCCATGCATAAAACTAGGTGCCTTCATTAAATCATCTTTATTGTTTATTTTGGATCATGTCGTCTTCTCCATGATCCACTTCGAATCTCGAATCTCTCTAGACAATTTGCCGTTCCGAGTTGTCAAGGAAACCGTCAAAGTGTGCATATTTGGAACGGAGTACTACAAGAAAACTCGGGAGAAAAAAAAAAGAACAGGTATGTTACATGGTGATGCACTTTCAAAAGTTTCAATCTCATGCACATATCCAGCAGTCTTCCAGTTCAAAGATTGTGTGTAGGCAGTGTAAAGAAGATTTACTTTAAGTTACTACAAGTTTACACGAGAAATAAGTATTGTTAACTTCATTTACAGAGTTCAAGTAGCACTGACTGGCAGAAGGAGGTGTACGAGAAGAAACGGGTGAACCTCCAAGGCACAAAGAAGAAGGGGTGCGCAGCAACAATGAATTTGAAGTGGATTGAGTTGTACCCAGATTTCCAGGTATGTAATGTGCCAATGACAAGTAAAAAATAATTCCAGATTAATTTCTGGGGACCTTTATCATGTCATTTATGATTGTGCAATCCGACACAACACAGTTGGTTGAAGATCATTATGCCCTACCACTTTTCTTGCTTGTCGTGAAAACACCGTCGGGATACACACCAGCTGGTGTGTTTATCATGCAGTTCGAGACGGCCCACTGTGTCGCTGAGGCTTTAGACGTTTTCAAGCAGTGGTGTGACAACTGGTCCCCACAATACTGGATGGTGGATTATAGCAAGACAGAAATAAGTGCCATCAAGCAAGTGTTTCCAGAGTGTAAAATTTCCATCTGTGACTTCCATAGACTACAGGCATGGCAGAGATGGCTGCGCAGAAAGGAAAACAACATATCCGATCCAGCTGAGGCCCTGAGACTCATGAAACCCGTAGCCAGTGCTTCAAATCAGCATGACTTTGACAAGGCGGTTGAAGTCCTTGTTGACTCTGAGTATTGGAAAAACGAAAGATTCAGCAGTTACTTTGAAGAAGTGTGACTGTCAGTAAAGGAGCTGTGGGTCATGTCTTACAGGCTGGAGTTTGACGTTGTGTTGACCACAAATAACGGCATCGAGGCCCAAAACCGCGTGTTGAAGGCACAGTGCGTGAAAAGTTGCAGCGGAAAATGGTCGTTAACATCCCTGATCATGACTGTCGTTCATGGCTACCTTCCCGACAAAGCCCCCCCGCGGTGGTCTAGTGGCGAAGGTACTCGGCTGCTGACCCGCAGGTTGCGGGTTCAAATCCCGGCTGCGGGGGCTGCATTTCCGATGGGAGGCGGAAATGTCGTAGGCCCGTGTACTCAGATTTGGGTGCACGTTAAAGAACCCCAGGTGGTCGAAATTTCCGGAGCCCCTCCACTACGGCGTCTCTCATATCATATGGTGGTTTTGGGACATTAAACCCACAAATCAATCTTCTCGACAAAGAAGCGAAATCCCATGAGGCAGCAAGAAGGCAGTCATCAGCGTACAGACAGTACAGTGAAATGTTCCTGCATACCTGCACAACCGGCCTCATGGGTTCATTAAGCATGTGCTGAGATGGCTCGTTAACGCAGAGGAATACACCCCCACAGACATGGAAGAGCTCCCCGTTGAAGGTGTGTTTACGGTTCATTCTGAAAGAAGTGATGATGATCTGTACACTGTCGACTTCACCAAGCCACCGTGTACCTGCCCTGATTTCAGGAAGCACAAGTACCCCATGCAAGCACTTTTGTGTTGTTTTTAAGTACAGCGACAAATGGGGCTTTTTTCCTCCTCTTCCACAATGTTACCTGAATCGACCGCAAATTACTCTTGGAAGCTGTCCAGAATCCGAAACAAGTTCCAAGATTTCCCTTGTCAATCAGCCCAGCCCTTCTGAAGTGTCTTCAACAGGATCTTGGTACAGCAGCATCAGAGTCGGACATTCCCTTTGTCAATGAGACCAGCTTTTGTGAAGTGCCTTTACAGCCTGGGGTTGCTATGCTTCCTGGGACAGCAGCCCCCTCAGTGTCGGAGCTACACAAAAGTATAACCGAGGAATTGGAAAAGTGCAGTTCCCTCCTTTACTGCTGCCATGACGTTCAAACACTGGTGGAGACTAGGGGCTTATTGCAAGCCACCTTCCGTAAGCTGGCTGAATCTGTGCCACAGAGTTCTGGCCTTCACATTCGGGGCTCACCGACAAACGGATGCTCGTCTCTGAAGCCTCTTCCGAAAAGAAGATGCCTATAGTGTGCTGTCACTCTGCCATTGACTGGAGCTTTGACTGCCAGGAAAGGATCGGGGAAACGGTAGAGATGGACCACTCGGCGATTTTTTTTTTCTTTCTTTAAAAAAAAATTGCAATTGTTGCAAAACTGAATTTATTTTACCATTCATAACTTTGGCCTAAACACAGTGTTTGGACATCTTTGTGAATAATTTTAGAATGTTTAGAGCTTTTAAGAATAATATGGTATGTTTTATACTAGACTTCATTATAGTCATGCAATTGTGACATTGGCAACGACTGTGTATAAATGCAGCCGTAATTTTTTGTGTAGGTGATACTCTCAATTCAGAGAGTGTGTGAAAGTATGTTTTTAGGCTTCTGCTTTCAATCTATGTGTATAAAACTGTTTGTAAAGTTGCATTCTTTCTGTACTTGCTACGGACGTGCTTTGTTTTTTACTTTCCTTTTGACATTTTATTATAGTACCTGTTGTATGTGAAAGCATGTTGGTACATTTTTTCGGGTGGTCATTTCAAGATGTATTCATAGCGTGCTTGTAATATCCATAGACTGTAAATAAACCAAATGTGAGAGAATGCGTAATGTCCACAAAAAGTTTACTGTGAAAATGTGAAGTATGGTTACCTACACAGCAGAGCAATTTTATCAAGACTGCTGCAACAGCTGTGACCGGTTGATGTAGAGGCTGGGCAAACAAACTGGCCTTTTTTTTTAGGGCAACTATGGGAACTACCCCCTCAGTGAAAGTCTTTAGGTATACATATTGATACTGCAAAGGAAAGTTTGACATCCACCTAAATGTGGATGTCAAACTTTCCTTTGCAGAATCTTACTCCACCTTGGGGTTTCCCCTAAATCTGGTCCATATTGATACTACTGACTTGGGTGAGCTGCTTAATTATTCAAACTGAAAACTTTTTAAATGGCACCTAATGGGAAATGGGGATATAAATAGGGGTTGCATAAGGAACACGAATGCA
>WOVY01000436.1:0-57706 GCA_013436015.1 Rhipicephalus annulatus
CTGTCACCTGTCATGCAGAATGTGCGGGCAAGCCCTTTTTGTTTTTTGTACGGCACACAATTCTCATCAGGAGTGCTTCTTTACACGACTTCTGCTGCACAAATTTCTTGCTCAGGTCAACACAGACGTGACCCGTCATTCAGCAAGCTGTAATATTTAAAGTGCTTAGATATTCTATAAGGAAACACTGTTCGAGATCATTAAGGGTTATGTTACACAGTTTGACAGTGTGTGATGTTTCCAGCACACTGAATGAGTTTCTAAATACAACTGCTTTGTTAATGTTTCACCCAACAATGTATTTTATGGTAGCTAAAATTGCATATGCTTTTCCGATAAAAACACTGCTATGGGTGTCCAGCCATTGTGAAGGAGCAAAATCAGGCCAAATAGCATCTGCAGCTACAGAGTACTGTAGAAAAACATAAATAGGAAATATAATAATAATAACATATAATAATAATAAACAGCCTAGTGTTTGAATGATTACGGAATCTACATCATGTGTCATCCACTTACTTGTGAAGCACAACTAAAATAATTATCCTTCACAAAGAAAATTACCAAACTATAGTCTAACAGTGGGTCATTACGTCAAATATTAAGCTAATGGATTATGTAGGGCACTGTGTAAGTCATATATTTGCCCCCAGAATAAAACCACAATTGTAGTTCAAGAATTCTAGTTAACATTCCAGTCCTAGAAACAATATGCATAGCTCATACAAAGAAGGCGTACTGATTGCTCAGCCCACGCGCAGATAAAACTGACAAGTTTAACAGTGTCCTTGATTGGGTTGGTTGGTGCCGCATGGCTGACGACGACTAAAACAGCATGAAGGACGGGACGATCAAAAAAGGCTGTGTTTGTGTTCTCTTTTCGACCGTCCCGTCCGCGCCGTTTCAGCCGTCTACCAAAGTAAAAAGTGATGAACAAAATCTGCAGCATATGTGTAAAAACTAATAAACAAGCAAATAGGCACACTAGTAAATCAACAAGTGGACACAAAGTAGAATTCAAAAAGTGCGTGCCGAATTCCGCATGGCTTCATCCACGGCAAACAACAAGCAGGCCCATGGTGCGAAGTGCATAAAATTTACGTGAATCCAGGAGGAGAAACATTGATCTAAACATGTCCCTATACAATGCTTGCATGAAATAAGATAAATTTCATAGTGCAGTTCAAAAAGAAAATATTACACGCTGCCTCAGACTCCTTGTCGATATGCTCTTCATGACAACACACAATCAACAACGCTACATGCCAACGCTCGGAGGGAACTGTGACAATAAAGATAGTCTCAACTGTGGCCATCGTTTGTAGATACAGTGTGCTAGTTATGCCCAAAGCAGCATGATTTCTTAGCAGGATGTGCAATGCAGGCTGTGAGAAGTCTGGATATAGCTTTGACTCTGATCTTGACTATAGCTATTACTGTAACTAAGCCGGTACATTACATTGGGGAGGGTTTCTGGGAATGCACTTGCAAAGGCTGCTGATCAGTTACGATAGGGTTAAGTAGCTTGAAAGGCCCAGGCTGCACCTGCGTGAGAAGGTCAAGTCAGTTTGATGAATGCTAAAAATATTCTAGTAATGAAAAATGAGAGTGCTAAAAAATGTACAACAGCACGACTCTTAATTTCTTTGTATCAAAACAGCCGTGTGGTGTGTTCAGATAAAAACAACGGAGCACATGGCTCGGCCTCTTAATTTCTTCGAAAAAATATATTTCTCTGCCACAGTACACAATGCCATAAAACAAATCGTACTTTTGCAAAAAGTTCTGCCTTAATTTATAAGCCTCCACTGAACCAGAACCAACTGTTGGGAATTGTACAAAAAAAGCCATTTTGACGAGATTCTGCAGAAGATCTCTTGTATCTGTGTCAATTTTTATAGGCTTACTATGAGTAACATGCATTTATAAAATGTTCTGACCTAGCAGATTCATCGGCGAAATTTAAAAAACAAGTCCCAAATGTAGCATACTGCTCGATTATTCCAAAGTTTCAAATTCTCCTGCTCCACATCTATATTAGTCAGCATTTTGAAAAGGTCTCAGACTGCTGCCAAATAATTGGATAACAATTGTAGCAAGTACAATTGCTGAGCGTGACATTCAACTCATACCAATAATGCATAAGTGAATGCATGCCTCTAAAAATACAGTAACGTTAAAAAACACATTTAATTTGTATTTTGAATTAAAACCACACACATGTTATAGATTAATCTGTAAAAACAAGCTGCATAGTTCTTGATAAAATCGGGGTTACACAGCCCCCAAAGTGGCCAAATTTACGTCACTGCATGACCACATCGATGAGTGAACATGTAGCTACAGTTGTTAAGGCAACTTTTAGGTCTCAGGTAAGTATTATTTCATGTTCCCGCAACAACCAAGTTCAAGAGAAAAAAAAAGATGCAGGCATGCTTTAAAGTGCAAGTTTGTACATACACATTTGCACTAATCATTAAAATTTTTATGGCAAAATCAATTATAAAGAAATGTATAGATGTGCACTCAAGTCGGGTTTTCGTGTACAAATGTTTCTTCATTTCTCACATACAGTACTCAGAGATTTAAACAAGCCATCAATCTTTTTTTTTTTAGAATAATGTCTGGTACGTGCCTTTGCTCAAGATGTCACGTCAAATCTTATTCGTAATGACAACGTTGGTCGTCATCTATGCGTTCAAGTTGAAATTATGCCAATATAGCCCGAAATGAAGCCCATATAAAGTGAAAGTATTTGCGCTACTTAGCCCTACTTTTTTCCATTTCAGTCCTTGAGTACTGTACACAGGACACAGGAGACGCATTGAAAAACATGCAGAAAGTGTTCTGAAGACGGCACCCACGATCTCCACCTGCTTACACCTGGTATTGAATGCCCAACAAGGTCCTTCCACCTTCACCACAACCTGCAGAGAAGAAATTTTTGCTAAGTAATTGAACAAGTTTCGATCATCTGCGGTGTTTTTCTTGGGAATAAAATTTGAAAAAAAAAAATCGCGTCATATCCACGGAATGAATGATAATATTAGAAAGATGTAAGGCTGTGCACATATTATGCAAATAAACTTTTATTTTAAGTTACTCACAGCTGTTCACAAACGCAGCTGCGCAATGCCAACACACACGCCTGCAAATGTTGCTGACATGCGACCACCATGCTGGCTCCCGTGAAAGGTAGCCCATTATATCATTTGAAAGATTTAAAACGGCATATATTATACAAATAAACTTTTCTTTTGTTTTTGTTTGCAAAGGTGCTTTATGGTCGCTGAAGTGATGGATCTGGTGATGAGGCGTAGTGAGGTGTTTGCAAGGAGGAAGTAGTGAGTAGTTTGCAAAGGTGGTTACGAACCAGTCACAGAGAAAAGACAGACCCACAACTTTAGGAGCTTCGCCCCTGAAACAAATATGCATCTGTACATTTTACGGCAATCCCTGAAGAGGCTGCCCCAGTTTGCAAGGTGGGGAGGGCTTTTTTTGACACAAGACTTGTGAACAAGGTGTTATCCAAGTAATAAATTTTCGACAGTTTCAATGATGGCTATTCTAGCTTCTCGCACTTGCTCAGACGGCGCTAAAACGCTTGCTTTGTGCTCTAACCTCAGCCACAAATCTTGGAGGAGTGCAAGAAGTGGGGCATGCACACTTACAACAAGCAGTTCACCAAAGGACTGAAACATAAAACTGATGTGTCATTGCAACATCAACCACCTGAAATGCATGGTGCTTGTTATTCTTAAATGTCTTTTTGTTTTAATTTTTAATTTTGAATAAATTAGAAAATATTATACAAATTCGAAAAACTTGGTGGTACAGGTGTGGTGCTATGCAGCCTCTCTTGATTAAAAATTCAGAAAACGAGAACAAAATTATAAACAAGAAAAGAAAAGCTCATTATGATTCATGCGAATTTTTAAGTTGCACCACTGCATCAGCTTTTTGTCCACCAGGTACGTCGTCGAGCGCCAGCAGTTCTCTAGTGAGCAGCCTATGCAAGCGTGCATGTGCTTGTGCTCCCTTGAGATGTACGGCCGAGTTCCACAGCTAAAAGTCAGCCTTTAGCACTATCTAAACAAAGGTGCATTGTATATATTGGTTCAATGGTGTTGCTTTTTCAGATTCGTAGTCTATTTCCAACGAAAAAAAACTGACAACATTTTAGAGGCCCTGCCCCAAGATTCGCATGTTTGCATTGCCGCTGTTGGCTCTGAACAAAAGATCAGCATTCTTCTAGAGCACAAGCTGACTTGAATACAAATAAGAAGTCGCGCAGTCTATTATGGGTATGCCTAAGGTGATTCAAAAGCAAAAGCCATAAAATTTTTTTTTTTTTCTAAGTCGATTGAGCCGTGCACAAACATTGAACTTGTGTGTAACAGAATGTATCAACAGACTAAGTGCATGAATCTTTTCATGAATATTTTGTATGTAATGGTTTGCTAAATATTGCTAGATAGCATTTCACACAATGGCAAACAAAGCCTTGGTTTAAGGCCATTCTGATATGGCAGCTTACCAACTAGGCAACCGATGCCAGATCCACAATAACATGGATGAAAAAATGAGCATCAACAATGCATGAAACAGATATGAAAAAAAAAACATTTATATAGCACATTTACCTTAATTAGCCATAGCAATTAACTAAATAGTGGTGCTTGAAATAAAGCTTCAAAACCACATTTTGATGACAAGCTCATAGAACACAAATAATATGCAGAGCACGTGCGTAATCACATACAGTTGCCATTAAGTGTGAAGGAATAACTAGAGTCTCTCGTTAACTCTCTACAACAGGAAACAACTGAAAGCATCACAAACAAATATAGCCACAGCACAGATATAACAGATGAGCCATGAAGGAACTGCAGAGTATATGCAATGGAAATAACAATTCACAAATAGCAAAATAAACAAACACAACATGAAGTAAATGGCTCATGAATATAAAAAAGTGTTCTAATATCTTACCTAAGTTCTGTATAGCTTTATAAACAACCAGCAACAAACTTTCCCAAGTTCCCAAGCTGGCTAAACTTACTTGAACCTAGGCAGAGATTACATTGATTAAGAATGTGCTTATGCAGCACTTACACAAAAAAAATTAATAGTAATGCATTAAAAAAAAAATTACTGCAAACTCCTTCAACTCCCCCCTTCGATATGCTATGCATGTTATAAGAGAGGGGATCATGATGACAAACATGGAATCCACTGCGGCGCTACATGCTGATTGGTATGCTCTGGCAGGAATGTCCATTACAGGGTGCTTTAAAGGACGGATGTAGCATGCAGGATGTAGAGACTGTAGACACGGTTATGGTTCCGGTCTGGACTGAAACTTTCACTGAAACTGAGCTGGCAAAGTGTGAAGGGTTTGATGGAAATAACTTGCAATGTTTGAAGCTGCTGAAAACTGTCGGAATGAGGTTGAGAACTTGTAAAGGCTCCGGCTGAACCTGCATGAGAAGATCAACTAAGCATGTTCTATAAATGCCAGAAATCAATCGCACAACTAGTACCGAAATAAAGTGGCAGAAAAGACCCATGTAACCTAGTCGAACAGCTGCTCGTCATTCATATCTGCTGTGTCGAAACAGTCAGTGCTATAATACTTGCTCATTGAAAAAGAACATCATCCATAAATAACAGTGTACAACTACACAAAACGGCAGGAAGAAATTGCATACACTGCCCTAATCAATAAATGTCTGCGGGGTCAAGTAGTACACGAATAGGTAAATATTTGATGATAAGTGTATGATAAATGTTGGAATTAGCAAATATGATATAGGATATCTTATCATGGAGCTTATTTTTTCATACTGTGGCAGCTCAAGGGTTTTTTTCTGTGAGATTACGAAAAAATAAAACTTGCAGTTCTTGGTTAGCAAATTAGACGTTGTTACACAGTGGCTGTTCTAAACTGAGCAGGATTCGTATATCAACATATAATAAAGCCAAGAAGGCCATGTCAATTTGCCTAAGTGCCTAAGCAAGCTACATGTTATGCACCAGTAACTGTGCTACGACGACACAGTTACAGTTTCTACCTCTCCATATCTAATACATGCTGAAACCTCCAGTATATGCACAGGAATGCAATTTTGATGTTAATCTATACTACACCTAAATGACAAAAGTTTCTTCGTAATACGCCAATAGATTATGCACCAGCCCAGTGAAACATTTATGGCACTTTTTTTCCCCATATAAATATCCATAAAAAGCTCTGCAGTGACCAAACAACTTCATAATTAAGTGCAAAAAGCATAAAAAATGAGATACGAGTGAACAAGATTAATACGAAACAAACTGCAAAAGATATGAAAAAAAAGCAAGTCATTCAGAAGGGATAGAAATGATATTACAAATTTAGTGGTCAGAAATGCTGGCACATTTATGTGGATTGTATAAAATATAAGTTCTTTAGTGTACTTGCTCAGTTTACACATTTTCTGTTTTCTCTAAACTACTTCAGTGACAGCATAATGACAGAATGGAACACAAGTAAGCTATGCAATGTTTCAGACATTAACTGACGATACATATCAGCACGAAGTCTACTTTATCTCGTAACTGTGTTAAAATCTCATTAGCTCCGATTTTAGGGGACTGGACAAAACATATGTATCGACCAAATGCCAAACTACCAGAAATATTTAAAAAATCAAATATTTCTACCATAAATTATTTTCAATTTCTTCGTGAACCTGTAAATCCTGTACCTATTTTGCATAAAAGAAGCAAAAAGTTGCAACTTTTGTCATCGCGCAACATTGTTCACAATGTGGCCAAGCCACAAGACGCCCGTTTTCGATAAGCCTGAAAGGTGTGCTGCACTACACCCTTACCTATAGCGGCATGCAGTTTTTTTTTTTTTTTCACGTAAAACTGTCGGCACGCTATGCCCACCGTGCTCCAATGACCGTGTGAGTTAACCGGGTTGAGGCCATATACGACCAAACTACGAAGAACTTGGTGCCACTAAGATATGCAAATTTTGGCCTTGACTAACACACATGTCCAGTAATCATATTTTCTTACCAAGGATGAAATTTACACGCATTTACTGTATACTGAATGAAGACAATCGTTATAAATCACTTCAAGACTGTCCTAATATACCAGAAAGGTCAAAACGTTATGGATATATTGCGAAACAGTGCACTCAACACAATGCACTCATCGCATTTTACACATCACTTGAGAGAAAAGGCCAAGGAAAAAAATACGAGTTACCATGCTTGCCACTGATCATTGGAATGATCACTGACCATGACCAATGACTATGTTTGGTGATATAATAGAAAAAGATTTAAGTAAATTTAAATGTTTGTCGCTCAGTAAGTGGCACTACAAAAAATTATTTTATTAGCCCATATCATTCGAAGATTTTGTTGACTAGAAAACACAATGCACGCACATGCACAAAAGCTTTAGAAGGCAAAATGCATAATAAAGTAACACCACGTTGCCACTGCACACTTATATTCTGCAGTGAAAATCAAAGTGTCACTACCGAGTGAAGCCTTACTTCACTGAAAATTTGTTTCTCTTGGTACAAACAGACGTGTGAAGAAGTGCATAAATAAACAAACACCTAACATCAATCAGTGCTTTGTAAGACAGGCAATACTTCTTTACGCTCACGATACATAAACATCACAAAAGAAATCCATCATTCTTCCTAATTTCAATCGCTTCAATGAAACTAGCAGTCCCCGGACATGGTGACATCACCACCCTATCCCACATTCACAAAATATTAAGCAGCAAAATTTTCCTGAAACGATGAATGGCTTTCAGGAGGGCACTGGTACAATGCTTTTCTGGCAATATCCGAAGCACAAGACTTTTCCGTTTCTCCATAAAGGGATAGACACATCTGCAAAAGCACACGGAGAGCTGTTGAAGGAGCAGTGACATCAACTTGATGCATGCCGCGTTTTTTGCGTCAACATGTAGTTATCGGTCCCCTAGTAACGATTCGGTACTAATGGTGCAAAAGAGGGAGGAATATTATGTATAATATCGATTAGTATAACCAGTACAGAACCAAATTCATTACTGGTCTAAAGCCTGCCAACTTTCAATGCCGCCAGCGCTGTCAAATGGTCACCTCCCATAGACCCACCCCATCGGATCACGTGCCCACACAAAATGGCGACGCGACCTGCAGTTGAGATTTCGTCTGCTTGCCACGCATGTTTATAGGCATGTTTTCACCACCCCCGTTGTCATCAGTGTCCACAAGGAAAGATGAAAACGCAGAGAAATATGGATTTGCAGTGATTCGCACTGTGGCGAGTCATTTTCAGTGTGATCCTTTTCCGAGCAGTGACTGTGAAATCGATGCCGCACCGAGCAGCGACAAGGCAGCTGGAGACACACGCCTGGGCCACCCTGTCTAGTAAGACATACGAACGATGGGTGCGTGTTACTTATTCCCGATGACCATAGATTCAAATTATCACATTCACAATCACGGCCCCACGACTAATCAATCGAAGCGGTACAACAATAATGCTGAAGTCACACGAACACGCCGCACAGAGCAAGCGAAACAAAGCAAGTGAGACCGTTTCTTGGCAGCAAGGCGCCGCCGCCAGACGATACCACATTTAGGCATCGTGATGACAACATTTATTTATTTCAACATACTGCAGCCCCGCAGGGCTATTGCAGGATTGTCGACGTCAATGCTGGTCGCTCATATTCATTCGGTTCCTGAGGCGTGGCCTAGGAGCTTGCAGAACCAACACTATGTAGACTAGCTTAAGGGTTTTTCAACCCTAACCACACAAGCGACCTACTTCACACGTGTTGTCTTGGTCAACACAACCTGTATTGCCGCGTAGGTCAATTTTTCTCCTTTCGTCTTCACCTCATCTGCTCGGTAAGACATTCTGTCGTCGCGAAGTTGCACAGAGTGAACATGGTTTTTATTCCTTGCGAGTGTCATTATTCCCCCGAATTTTCAATCAAGCTGTGAATTTGTTGACCTGTTACAGTTCCTGATTGTGCCCTTGTGCTTGTTATATATTCGTGCATTGTGAAGTGAACCATTCGGGAACACTGGAACGTTCCTCGTGTGAGAAATCCGTTGAGCCACATGTGGTCGTGTGCTTCCAGCAACGTGGGCCGCAGTTGCGTCCCTGGCAGCAAAGGAAATTATGACAGTGGACCAAACTTCATGTGTCTTTCTCTGCATGGGGCGTTGGCCCCAAGAATAAGAGGCTGCAAGCTATTCCAAGGAAAGATTTAACGGCAAGTGCCTATTCGAAGGCAAGCAACAATTAGAAATATTCAATGCATAGGTTCATGCTTTTTTTCGCATATAGTTAATAGTAGGTCAATTCGATTCACCTATGTTCTCTGCACATTCTGCACCTTTTCATGGTGCGCTGCACCTCGCTCCTCAATTCTCAAAGATACAGCGGCACCCCCTGCACCACCGTCTTCGATTGTACAGGGTGTTGGTTAGGTGTCATCATGGTGCCGCGAACCCTTGCACCTTCTAGCACGAGGGTGCAGCATTTCGGTGCAGCCTCGCACATTCCTGTCGCGCGCTATAAGACAACACCTTGAGACATGCCTGTGGTCATGGATTGACGGTGTACCGACAAAAAGTTTTCCGATTGTGGATGATCTTGGCATGATACTCCTTGACAGCGACACCGAACTCTACACTAGCGATAAGGCTAGAACATTCAATGGCAAGTGTATAAATGCCGACGTGCTTTGCTGCTTGTCAGTTTATCGGCGGCCGACGCTGCATTCGTCGCTATCAGTGCAAGTTTGCTACCGTGATCCAACTTTCCGTTCACCGGGCACAGGTTTGCCCAAATAAATAGTTTTATCTTCATGTACTGTCTGCTTCTTCCTCTACGTCACGACCCAGTGACAGCATTGAGAGCGCTCCTGCTCCTCATGTGAAGTTTTCGGTTGCAGTGCAGCCAGATCTTTCTGTTTGTGTTTCAGCTTGTTTCGTCAAGCTTCCATCTGGAACCACAGTCCCAGACAAAGTGCACAGCATTTCTAAAGTAGGTTTAAATTTCCTTAGCTCTCCACTGTTCACATGGTACCAATTACAAAACTTTCAGTTGAAAAGTTTAATAGTGGAAGCTTCGCAATTGAATTCATTTCTCACTCTAGTCAATGAAGTGTTGTTCGATCAATGACAATGTCTGTTAAGAAATTCTTTGGAAATATAGACATGCTCCAACAGACACACATCAAAAACTGTGATACATTTATTAGTGAACGCAGCGACAAAGAGCCTGTTGAACAATTTTTGCAAACTTAAAAATAATGCCGTGCAATATGACGCCCCGCTCCACAAAAAAAAGCAACCGCACACAAGGCATGCATATTAATAAAGAAGTGAGGTGTGCGTGGTGTAGCGACATTTTTAATAAAGCGGTTTCGTGCTTGCATTTCTGTAACCCCCCCCCCCTGCAGTACATTGGACAAATATAGCCTGTTTCACAAGCATTTATCATGTGTTAAGGTGACACGAAAAGTTGACAATGTATAAAAATGTGTATGTGATTGGACGTAAGAAACGTCTGATTTTTAATCCTACAGTAAAGGTGTAACGAAACAACTCTCTGGTTTTTCAAAGCAGGCCAACAACTTTTGCGATTCCTGCTGTAAAATTACTAAATTACTCTGCCTTAGTAAGTGCGTACAAGAAGTTCTAGCTTTCGTTAAATTATTTTGGCTCTGTATACACCACCCCTATCGCTATAAATGGAAAGAACCGTTGGCAGCACACAGAACTGTGGAGCGAGGGGTGCGGGCAAGTACCGTGACATCATTATGACAGGAGGCCTTGAGCTAGTTTAGGTGGGGTTGGCTGAACACGTCAGAATACTATCGATGTCTCATGGCCGGGAACGCGCTGATGAGCCTTGGATGCTCTTTGTGCTCTCAATAGAATAAATGTGTGAACAGGTTTTTCTTACATTGTGGGGCGTTTAGAATGCGTCTTTCTTGAATCCTAATGATAATGAAGTGCTGTGTTTTCAATAGAACACATATGCGAGACTTCAGCCAGCGAGTAAATAAAATTGTGCATACTTGTGCTTTCAAACAGCAGTGTGTCTCTCTACCATGACAAATAGAATGAGTTCCCAGTGTCATCACTGGGGTTTCCAATCTATAAAATCAAATGATCAGCCTAAATCTTGAAAAACAAAGGTCATTAAAAACATTTAAGGACTCTTAAGCTTCGCCTTTAGGAGTTGAACGTGATAACTACATCCAGTCCCTAGTGTGTACTTCAAACATTTAGAGCATGAAATCTTTTCAAACTTGCTATGCACGCGCTGCTCATATGATTGAATAACTCTGACTGGCATTGCATGCATTGGATACTGGTCACAACGCTAAGACGACCCGCAGTAAAAAAATTAAGAAGACACATACGCTGCGGTTCAACCAGGACTACAAATACACACAAAAGTAAAGGCCAAATCGGAACTCCAGAGTAGAGTCAACAAGAGTAGCAAATGCTAGTTGTAGCGCTGAAGCACACGGTGAAACAGGCAGTGGAGCGGTGCGCCTGGTTATTTTGACCTAGTGCATTCTCAGCTCTACAGTCGCTGTTCAAAACACATTCCACTGTTTCCAAGTAGAGCGTAGTAAGTTAGGGCTACACTAATGCATTACTTACTTTCCTATAGTGCAATGAAAAAGCACATTTTCGATATTACCCGCCCCCGTTTCTCGGAGATGGAAACACGTAACTACATTGAACCACACTGTAACGAACCATAGAGTTTGTTGAAGAAAGAAATAAGTAACATGCATAAGTTTATTTGGTATCATGACAAAGGAAATAGGCGACAGTACGTGACCTGCGAATGTTGGCTGCTTGTCGGTGAACACACACATTTCGCGTGCCGTCCATTGAGTGTGTTTGACGTTCCGCGTTGGCACCATTGGTACCACTTTGCCACCCACTCGTCAATGACGCCTCAGATGACACCTTCGCGAGTATATTCAGCGAATTGGACGAATCTACGCAGCGTCAAAGCCACCTTGGCGCTTCAGTGATGGCGAACTAAACTTCTCAGACAAGTCAACAATATGAAAGTGGCGCGTCTGTCCACCACATGGTGGTGATGGGCAAGAAGTAAACAAATAGACGCACATCACGCTCTAATAGCTCCCTAGATAAAACAAGGGCCAGGCATAGCCTCCTATATACTTTTTGTGCCCGCTCGAAGGAGGCAGATCCTCCGTCCACGCTCTCCCACCGGCTGGCGCCGTTCCCCAAGAGATGGCGCCACCAGCCCTGGGGAGCGTGAAGGCAGTTCGTTTTGGTTCGCCGCAGGCCGCAGTCGATGTGCGCGTTGTGTTCCCACAATTGAAGAACTTGTGCGTGTTCTCGTGATGCCATGGCCTACTGCTGTGTTCCAAAGTGCAAATCTGATGCGAAACGTAAGGTACCGCGCATTTCGTTTCATGAAATTCCTAGTGACAGTGAAGCGAGGGCAGCCTGGTTGAAAGCCATCGTTAGGAAAGACTGGATGCCGAACACGACATCACGCTATTCCGTTGTGTGCTGATGCTGACATTTTCTCCTGACGGACTCCAAAGAAGGATGTAAAACTCGAAAACTCAAGAGGAGTGCAACTCCCAGCGTATTCGATGAGTACCCGGAGTACATGCAGCCGAAGCCGAAGAAACCGCGGAGTGATGCGGCTTCGAGGAAACGAGCGCTTGCTACTGACAACGCTGCTGCGCGGCCTCTCGAGACAAGGACTGCAACAGGCCTTTTTGTTGGAGCCGATGAAGACACCGTGCCTGCGGATGGACTTACTTCAAGTTTTAGCTATCCGGGTCTCGCAGAAGTTCCGTGCTTCACTGTACCATTACAAGTTTAGGTGGATGCTCCTTCTGAACCTACCTCAAAGCACGAAGCCACCCAGGCACTTGCTATGGTGGGAGGCTTCGTGGCCCGTGTCATACAAGAAAAGATTGCTTGCAGCTCCTGCATTTCAGTTGTCACAAAGCCAGAGTCCTTAGCCCCCATTGACAGTCTGATTAGGCACCAAGACAGAGGTGGGCTACTGTACCCCTCAAGTGAGCTTGTTCATGTTTTGTACGCGCTAAAAAAGTACACTGAACTCAATTTAAGCAAGCGCAGAGCAATATCAAGGCCTCTGCAGAAAACAGTCAGCAATGCTGTTTCTGCTATGGCAAACAGTGAAGTTTTAAGTATGTTTGCATTGCCCTTGTCGAGAAAAGTTCTAAAACTGTGAATTGTGTTTTTGCAGCTGCTTGACTGACTGTACTATTTTTCTTTTACTGATGTTAGGAATTTCCTATGCAACATATGCATCTTCAGAATACCAACAAAATAAAAGTTGATGTCCAGAACAAAGTAACAAGTGTTGTCACTTGAGTTTAGGGTTTTACTGCAAAACCGCAATGAAAATGCGAGGCATGCCGTAATATAGGACAATGGATTAATTCTGATCAGATGCGACTCTTCACAGTGGCCGTCAAGACTGCACGCTGGCAGGAAACCTGCTGGCGAAAAAAAGGCCATGTTTTAACGCACACGTACGCAGCATATTTGCATTTCATATTCGTCAAAATGCGACTTTGAGGCTGCGAAACCAACCCGCAGCTTTGTGCTTCACAACGTAATCCCGCTAAAGTAAGGAGCCGTCAAGTGGTGCTGTCATGTCGCTTTCTTATATCTTTTTAAAGCGGCGAGGCAGCTACAAGCATTGTGTATTCACCTAGGAACCTCTTGGGTACCGGGGACTTAATATCCTTGGGGACGAGTATGAGTTTAGCGCATCAGTTTATCGTGAACACGACGCAGCGCGTCCACAGAGAACGCGATACGCAATCCGCATTCATATGCTTATGTTTACTTGTATGATGCATTTCTACTCACGGTAATGCTTGCTGACGATGGTAAAGTTGTCGAGGATGAATATAATAGTGCGTTTTTACATTGTCGTCGAAGATATTTATGCTTTCTGGGATGCTCACTGAATAAGCAGAAAGACTACGCGTCGTCTGCACTTCCCAGGGCTGCCGGCGCCCCCTGTCGGCTCGGCTCGAACTAGACGCGACGGTGCAATAGAATGGAAGGCGCGGGGATTGAGCGGGCACAGAAAGTATATAGGAGGCTATGGGCCAGGTTACAAGTTGTTTTTATCTAGGGACCTGAGCCAACGCCTCCTAGATTTCCTGTGCCTGCCGAATGAGCGCGAAACACCGGTCGTTTATGGCGGCGCTGCCTACGTAGGGGTAAGGGTCTTTGTACTTCGCCTATAAGATTGGCAGTTCTGGCATTTGCTAGTAATTTCAGAGGATGCCTTGTATTAAAAAAAAAGTTGCTTGCTGGCTGACTGCATCACTTACGTATGGTTAATTATATTTACGTTTACGTCTTTCTAAACCTTTTAACGTTATTTTTGTTGCATATAAGTTCTAAAAACGTAAAAACCTACTTCGAAACACCCCTCCCCCCCTCCTACTTGAGTGACGCCACCACCGTAGTTCCTACAACCGCCGCTTCCCAAGTGACAGTAAGGCCGACGGAAATGCATAGCCTCCAAGAGCGCTGGCCCACAGTGCATTCTTGGTGGCTCTATCCGCTCGCCTTTGTAAACTCGCGACAGGGCATCCTCATCTCCAGAAGCTGCGCAGCCAGGTACATGTTGCTGTTCAACAACGGCGAGGAAAAGTGACGACGCATGAGTGAACGAGAAGGGCGACTTTGAGGGGGTGACAATTAAAAAGTGCAGCTGTAGTCCTCAGGGGTGGTAAATGGAGACTTGGTGCTAATCGGGTACTCATTGCAGATCGGATAATGGTTGTTCGTTGGACGGAATGGGTTACTGTAAGTCGGACACAGGCCAGAATGTGCAGATAGCCACTGGCTGCGATATTGATGAGCGACATGTCCCACGCAACCACAGCGGAAGCAGATTGGCTTATGATCAGCTGTTCGCCACTTAGACGGGTTCCTGGTTCGAAGGGAGTACAAATGGCAGCATGTCATGTCTACGGAAGCTATTGAGGCATCATTATTGTTCAGGGTGCATACAGTGGACAAGAGACCCAGGATAGCAAATTCCTGGCAGACAACAGCCTGGATCAAGAAGACAGCTGGCGTCGAGGTTTCGAACATGGTCAGTTTGTTAACAGTCGGGTGTGTGGCTTTGAGTTCATGTCGGAGGATGTGATCTTGTCTTCAGTTTTATACGGCTAACAAGAGGGGGCTTCACTAGATGAAGTTGCAGCTGTTTTGGGTAGGCGGTGGAACTGGTGCAAAATTCGTCGTCTCTTCACCTGCACGACACAATGGAACTCTTTCATTACGTATGCAGTCAACAGTCATTACATTCGTAAAGACTAGCAGGTTTAAGGCATCATCAACGTGTGAGACCCTGTCTGCCTCGGCTCTGTTGGCATCGACCTTTTGGCTCAAGGCTAACACGTCTTGTGTGTAGGTCAAGTAAGGCTCGGTGGACGTTTGTGTATGTACGGCCAGTTGTTTTGAGCATCAAGCGATTGACCAAATGAGTTTCCAGGAAGGTAGCGGAGTTGTTGTATAAAGATTTCCCAGCTTGTGACTTCGTGCTCGTGGCTCTCAAACCAGACGCAAGGAGTCTTGTTGAGATAGAATAAGACATTTGCGAGCATGACGGTTGGAGCCCGGCTATATTGCTTGCTGAAATGCTTGTACATAATGAACCACTTGTCCACAATCATGTTGTTCTCTCCAGGAAGGCTACCGGGATAACGATGTCGCGTTAAGGCAACATACCGGGTTGCTGTCATCGGAGTTGCAGAGTTAGGTGGCGAATGCCTGTTTTCACCCAGAGCCACGGTAGTAGACTTATAGAGGTGTCCACTGTGTAGCTCCGTTGTCAAAAGAGAGCACCCCACACTTCCTTCAATATGCTATGTGGAAATAACAGCAGTCAGTGCGTAATCACAGCACAGCTCACACACAATGTCAACCTCTTCACTTCTCGTCGTCCGAGGTGCATTTCAGGGTATGTCCCACTATGCTCCCTTACCGTGAGTGGAAACCACGTAGCAATATAATACAGTCATCAGCATAGACTCTCACAGCAGATGTAAGGCCATTTGGAAAATCGTTTACGAAAATCTAAAAGGGCTGTGGACCCACAACCAAGCCTGGGGTAAAACATATGGCACATTTGCAGATGATGGGGTCATGCCATATATAATCACTCAATGTTGGCAGTCTGTCAGATGGTCCTCTAGCCATTATAGGAGCTCTGAAATTCCCAGGAATGATAACTTGAAAACTAAATTATATGGCACTACAAAATAAAGCAAAACAGCATCACTTTCTTCACGTCTTTTTATGCATATATTTGTGTAATCTATGAATGTCAACTATACATGAAAACTCTGCCCGAAAATCTTGTTGAAATGCCTGAAAGAAATAGTTATTTTTAAACAGTTTTGCAAGGCATGAATAAATGGTGTGCTCAAGTATTGTACAGGAGAATGGTCTTTATCAACATACTTGTACTTTATTGCAGTCTTTTTGTAATGGTGCCCTGTTTGCCATTTTTCAGTCAGGTGGAACTTTTCTTTGTTGCAGAGATGCACCATATAAAATAACTAAAAAGTCACAGCTTTGCTTCAAAGGCGAAGCAATGAATGCGATTGCAACAATTTAAAAGGTCACACGCAGAATAGAAAGCAGATCGAAACGTGCTCCGCGTCCTTCGCGCACAAATTACGCATGAAACATACTCACAGGTACGGATGCTTGTGAATAAGCATCTCATTTGTTACTTCATTGAGTCTGAAAAGTGCGCGTTTTTCGCAAACGGAGGTTGCAATGATTGCAGTGGCTTTTGTGGGCCCGGTAACTACAGCAGAATCGTTCACGTAAAGTACGTGGCCAGCTAAGGTGTGCGATCCTCCCCTCCTCTCCACTGCGAGATAAGAGCATGCGAGGGAGTGTGTTCCCCTTCTCTAAGCCGGGCAAAGTACGTTAGAAGATTAGAGCGGCACCACTGCACGATGTGGCGACGCTTGCTCATATCGCCATTTATCTGGTAATGTCAAAAACACAGCAGCGGTAAGTGGTAGATATAAATAACTTCCTGTTTGAACAATTAATAA
Source organism: Rhipicephalus annulatus (assembly GCA_013436015.1). Taxonomy (NCBI): domain Eukaryota; kingdom Metazoa; phylum Arthropoda; class Arachnida; order Ixodida; family Ixodidae; genus Rhipicephalus; species Rhipicephalus annulatus. The sequence goes on from WOVY01000436.1 coordinate 17,170, forward strand.
TTTTCTCTCTCCGGGGTGGCTCTGTGGTTATTGCCTCGCAATCACGATGCAGAGGTCCCACGTTCGATTCCGGGCGGCGGAGTTTTTTTTTTCTTCTGGAATTTTTTCCTTTCTTGCGTTTTCATATATGTAGATACGTATAAATATAAGGTACATGACATCGACGCCGATGGCAAAACCCAGCCGAGAGTGTCCATATAATTGCTATCGCAATAATATACACAAAAGTAGTCCTGTATTTTTTATCATCATAACTTGTCATGCTGGTATAAGCCTTGTAAATGTTTTTCTTCTTATCGTATTTCCAATTTTCTTTTCAGATTATTTTTCACTCACACTTTATTTCATGCACTTCATGTATTCAAGTGATGCTTCTTTTGTGTACCACGGTTTAGGTACTTCTAGTTACATTCAAGTATGATAAATAGCTTGATGGTCAAGTGCCTAATTTGATGCCACATATTGTCACGACGTCAAAACAGAGGTCTTCCCGCATAAACTGAGACACCAGAAGCAGGTAGGTTCTTTTAATAGAACGCGCAAGAGAGTTCTTTTTTTTTGTCCATTTCGTAGTCCTTCGTGGGACATGCACAACTGCCATCGCCTTTCTTGAGCAAGCACGTGACATTTGCTTCCCTCCGAAAGAAGCATCGTCCCGATGCGCAACTTAGGTTCTCTACAAGGCGTATGAAGTGGTCGTACGAAAACAGCGGCCGGGAGCTAATTAACTCGATAAATACCGTTTCATACGCACGACGCGCACAACTTCGTGCAAATGCTTTCGGCACTTAGAACTACAATCAGTGTCGGGAACAACTTCGTAGTTAACGTCGTTCAAGCGTCGCGTGACGCTGTATGGACCAAAGTACCGTCTTAGCAGTTTCTCGGACAGTCCACGTCGACGTATTGGAATCCAGACCCACACTTTGTCACCTAGTGTGTAGCTAATAAACTGGTGTCGGGTGTCGCAGCGTTGTGCATCTTGATGCTGCTGATGGCAGATGCGCACGCGCGCGAGCTGTCTGGCTTCTTCGGCACGCTGAGTGAATTCTTCGGCGTCTACATGGATGTCGTCACACTCTTGCGGCAACATGGCGTCCAATGTTGTCGTGACTTCGCGACCATAGATCAGAGTGAACGGTGTCATTCCAGTGGTTTCTTGTCGAGTGGTGTTGTAAGCAAAGGTCACGCACGGCAATATCTGATCCCAGTTTTTATGTTCCGTGTCAACGTACATACTGATCATGTCTGTGAGAGTCCTATTGAGGCGCTCCGTCAGTCCGTTTGTCTGCGGATGGTATGCAGTTGTTCTCCGGTGAGCTGTACCGCTGAGTCTGAGAACCGACTCCAAAAGCTCTGCCGTGAAGGCAGGTCCTCTGTCTGTGATCACTGTTGTCGGAGCGCCATGCCGAAGGACGATGTTCTTGATGAAGAACTGAGCGGCTTCTGCTGCTGTGCCCCGCTGCATAGCTTTAGTCTCCGCATAACGGGACAGGTAATCAGTGACCACAATAATCCATCTGTTCCCTGTTGTGGAAGTTAGAAAGGGAGCCAGGAAATCCATTCCAATCTGGGTGAACGGCTTTTCTGGTGCTTCAACTGGATGTAAAAGACCGGCTGGCTTACTGGGAGGTGCTTTGCGTCTTTGGCAGTCGGTGCAAGTTCGCACGTGATGGTTAACATCAGCAGGTAACTTTGGCCAGTAGTACTCGCATCGCAGTCGGCACAATGTTCGGGTGTAGCCTAGATGACCAGACGTTGCTTCATCATGGCACGCTTCCATAATTTCTTTTCGAAGAGAGGCAGGCACGACGAGCAAGTGCGGGTTACCGTTTGGAGAGAAGTTTTTCTTATAGAGAACATCGTTTCGCAACCAAAAAGATGGCAGTCCTCTAGCAAATAACCGCGGCACGTCTTCACGTCGTCCTTCTAAATATTCAATGAGTGGTAACAGCTCAGGGTCACTGCGCTGCTTTTGTGCAATAGTGGCCGTGTCGACAACTCCAAAGAATGCCGCGTCGATGTTTTCGTCATCAGGAGCGGCACTTTCCACTGGCGACCATGACAGACAGTCGGCGTCGGTGTGCCTCTTCCCAGATTTATAGACGACGGTCATGTCAAACTCTTGAAGCCTTAGGCTCCAGCGCGCCAAACGACCAGATGGATCTTTAAGGTTGGTGAGCCAGCACAAAGAGTGATGGTCGCTAACAACCTTGAAGGAGCGGTCGTACAAATACGGGCGAAATTTGATGACCGCCCACACCACGGCGAGACACTCCTTCTCGGTGGTCGAGTAGTTCTCCTCCGCGCGAGAGAGAGTTCTGCTGGCGTAGGCTATTACTCTTTCACAGCCGTCTTGCCACTGCACCAGAACGGCACCCAGACCTACATTGCTGGCGTCAGTGTGAAGTGCTGTAGGGGCTTCCTGGTCGAAGTGCGCGAGGACTGGAGGTGTTTGCAGGCGTTGTCGTAGTTCATTGAACGCGATTTGCTGTTGTTCACCCCAAAGGAAGGGGACGTCCTCACGTGTGAGTCGTGTCAATGGCGCCGCAATAGACGAAAAGTCCTCGATAAATCGCCGGTAATAGGCACACAACCCTAAAAAGCGTCTCATGGCCTTTTTGTCGCGTGGTGCAGGAAATTGCGCTACGGCGTCTATTTTGGCCGGGTCAGGTCGAACACCCTCGTGACTGACGACGTGGCCTAGGAAGCTGAGTTAGTTAAAATCAAAATGACATTTTTCTGGTTTTAAACTGAGGACGACCGAACGTATGGCTTGGAGGACGGTGAATAAACGGCTGAGATGTTCCTCGAATGTTGCTGAGAATACAATAACATCGTCCAGACAGACCAAGCATGTTTGCCACTTCAGACCTGATGGTCTGAAGTGGATGGTCTGATAGTACGGTGTCCATGAGGCGCTGAAAAGTGGCTGGCGCCGAGAACAACCCAAAAGGAAGCACCTTAAATTCGTATAGGCCGTCGGGCGTCACGAAAGCCGTTTTTTCACGATCTCTCTCGTCGACTTCTATCCGCCAGTAGCCGCTTCGAAGGTCCATAGCGCGAGAAATAGCCCGCATGACGCAGGCGATCGAGTGAATCGTCTATGCGGGGCAGTGGATAGACGTCCTTCTTCGTGACTTGGTTCAACTTGCGATAATCAATACAGAAGCGCAAGCTGCCGTCTTTTTTTTCTTGACCAAAACCACGGGGGATGCCCAAGGACTTTTTGAAGGTTGTATGACGACATCCGCGAGCATCTTGTGTACTTGCTTGTGTATCTCCTCGCGCTCTTTCGGAGACACATGGTAGGAGTTTTGCCGAATCGGTCGCGTGTTGTCTTCAGTAATGATGCGGTGCTTGGTCAATGCTGTCTGCTGGACCTTTGACGTACGCGAAAAGCAGTCTTCGAATTGGTGTATAAGTTCAAGCAGGCGCTTCTTATCTGAGGGCGGTGGGGTAGAGCAGATGTCTACCGACAAAGTTGTCGAGGCGGGGACAGCCGCGTCATCTGGTTGCAAGGTAAAACAATCCCCGGCTTGGTCTACACCGTCGTAGTAGGCAATTGCGGTACCCTTCTGGATTTGGCGGCGCTCGTTGCTGAAGTTTGTGAGGAGCACTTCCGCCTGTCCACCAGTAAGCGCCAGGACGCCCATCGCGATGGAAATGCCTTGCGTGAACAAAAGAGTGACTATGTGCTCCGCTATCACATCTTTATAGCAAGGACACCCACTGGACACCGACAGGAGGCAGCAGGATCTCGGTGGGAGTGTCACATCGTCGGCCATTCGCAAACGGCCGCGTTGTTCTTCACTGCTGTTGTCGGCATAAGGATGTGCGCAAAACGTCACCATACGTTCAGGGATGTTGATAACAGCGCCATGATCTTGAAGAAAATCCATGCCCAAAATTAACTCTTTACAGCAGTCTGGCAACAGGACGAAAGTGGCCACGAAGCTAGAATCCCCGATGCGAAGTCTAGTGGTGCATTTACCCGTGGGTGTCATCAGCTGACCACCAGCACTCCTTATGTGCGGCCCTGTCCACGGTGTCTTGACCTTTCTAAGGCGGTTGACGAGCTCTTGTCGCATGATTGAGAAGTCGGCGCCAGTGTCGACCGGTGCTGTAACGTGATGTCCATCAATGAGAACGCTCAGATCGGCACGTACAACTTCATCAGTATTATTATTCGTCGTCGTATTCATCGTCGTTGTCGCCATACCTTCTTGCGAAGATTGGGGGAACTTTTCAGTGTGTCGACGATTGGCAACCTTGCCCCCCGAGGTCGCATCAGTTAGTTTCCCCGGCGCGGGCTAGGCGAACGGCCTCTGGTGACGTCCGCGTAGCTCTGAGGGGAGTCACGGTGAAGCGCAGGTGATGGAGATCGCCAGCGACGCGGTGGGGTTGCTTGGTCAGGCGATAGTTGATCGGCATCGTGGGCACGACGGTCTTCGAAGCGGAAAGAAGCGGGACGAGAAAAGTTCCCGAACCCAGAATCGCCGTGACGGCAATAGCGGGCAATGTGACCGGGTTTTCCGCAGCGGTAGCAAATAGGTCGATGGTCGGCCATGCGCCACAAGTCAGTTCGGCGAACTGGTGGTCGTCTCGTAGAATCCCGTTGCCACCAAGGTACGGCAGTGGGTCTTGGCTGGAAGGGCGTCGCCACAAATGTCGGTGGAGGGCGACGGACCACATCAGCGTAGCTCGCTGGATGTGGCTCAGGACTTGGCGCGGGTGGTGTAATTGCTTGCCTCAACTCCTGGCGGACGATTTCGGCAACAGATGTGACTGGCGGTTGGGCCGGGGGAACGCAGAAGGCCCGAAGTTCCTCACGCAGTATTTCCCTAATCATTTGTCGCAGGGAACTTTCGCATACGGCAGTGTTCTGAGCTGCAGCACTTACTGCCGTGTGGCTCTGCAGGCGGTCAAAGTGTCGGCGTCGTTGTTGCAGTGCGCGCTCGATGACTGTCGCCTCTCTTATGAATTCATCTACTGTTGTAGGTGGATTTCGTACGAGGCCCGCAAACACTTGTTCCTTAACACCCTGCATTAAATGACGCACCCTCTTCGTCTCGGGCATGTCAGGGTCAGCTCGTCGAAACAGACGGATCATACCCTCTGCGTACATGGCGGCTGTTTCATTGGGTTTTTGCACGCGTGCCTCAATCACTTGCTGTGCGCGATCCCGTCGGTCCGAGTTCAAAAATGTAGCGAGGAGCTTTCAACGGAAGTCTTCCCAAGATTGGAATGTAGCCTCGCGGTTCTCATACCACGTGCGAGCGCTATCTTCTAGTGCGAAATATGCACGGCCAAGTTTGTGCTGTTCGCTCCAGTAGTTGGATACAGCGACCCGTTCAAACTGTTCGAGCCAGTCCTCGACATCCTCGTACTCTTCCCCACGGAAAACTTCAGGAACGCGAGGATGTTCAAGAGTTACCTGTGAGGGAAGAGTGGTCCGCGATGGTGGGGTAACCGTGGATGTCACAGAAGCTGCCATGCTGGAAAGAGGCGGAACAGGTGCGGACTCTGGACTTAGGCCTAGTAGGCGCCGACTGAATCGGTGCACTGGAGTCGTGACGAGGGGCTGAGTTTCTGGACTAGGTGAACGGGTCCGAGCAAGACTGTCCTGCATCAGGTTGTAGGACCCAGCACTTCCACCAGTGTCACGAAGTCAAAACAGAGGTCTTCCCGCATAAACTGAGACACCAGAAGCAGGTAGGTTCTTTTAATAGAGCGCGCAAGAGAGTTCTTCTTTTTTGTCCATTTCGTAGTCCTTCGTAGGACATGCACAACTGCCATCGTCTTTCTTGAGCAAGCACGCGACAATATAATAATAAATTTGGATTCACTTAGTATGGTGCGTCTGAATCACAACCTAATCAGGCCTTTATATATTGGCGGCAGGCTTTTTGTTATATGTAAGCATAGTATTTATGCAGAGAACGTTGGGAACTTGCAAAAGTAATGTAGTGTTGTCGGCACACTCTACTGCCACTGCACTAACGCGAGGACCAAGGTTGTACGTCAATTACTGGTGTAGCAGCTTTTGATTGCCTGATGCTGCAGTCTGATTTTATGTGTACTGTATAACAAGTTGTTCGCATTGCCTAACTGTATTTTCTTGGCTTTTCAGTTTCCCTGTCCTTGGCATTGCTGGAGCAGTACCGTTAATTGAAGCACCACAAAAAAGACTGCATTCCGGCCAGCAGAGCACCTGTGTGAGCAAGTACAAAGCACTAGGATTCGTGTTCCCCTGGGCAAGCGTCCCTTTGAGCGCCACCTCTGTCCTGTTGCATTCACTCAGAAGTGTGGCCTTTCTTATAAAGCACGTGGTCCTCGGCATTTCATATTTTCGTTCTTAATTTACTTTCTTCACATTCACATCATAACTAGTACTTTCTTGTCTGTTATTTCAATCAATGGGGTGTCGGCCAAATAAAAAGCCATTGGAAATTCTCTTTCTGGCCAGGAGGGGAATTATAACAACACAAACTTCCGTATCCTGTGAAATCACATCGTAGGGTCAGGTAATGAAGTTTTTCAAAGACACTGGTTTTTTGTACTTTGTACTTACGTTTGGACTTATTTACAATTCTAGCCGCTACGTTGGGCTGCATGATTTCGCTGGCAAAGCACGCAAACAAGCGCCATCTCTGACGCCCGACAGAGAGGGGACGGCAGATGGCTTGTGGTTGCAATGTGTCCGATGGTACGTGAAGAGAGCAGCGTGAGGCTCATGAGCTCGGGTCTCGGGTAGTACGGGAAGATTATAGGTGTTCTGTGGTATGGGTTTCCACTCACGGCCATTGGACACTCGACTCGCGTTGCAGTACAGCACGGCGTTATCCAGCACGACGTTATCCAGTATAGGGTGTTATCCAGCCGTGTATTGCTAGAGCTTTAAATAAAAACTAGTTTTATTTATCAATGATATGGCGCAACTGTGAACCTTTGTCTCAGAGACGTGTTAGTGGCACCCGTTGTTGTGTATTTTTTCCCTGAGATATTTCTTCATTTGAAGAGACGCTTTTTACCTAGCTTCAATTATACTGTCTTTTCGCAATTCATATTACTTCATACTTGTAAACTTCATTCCTTGTACTGCACCTTTTACATATTGCACATTTCTAGAAATGAATCACCATAATTACTGTAGTTTTTTACAGAATGGCTACAAAAATCTCTTTTATTTAATCTTTGAAGGCAAGTATTCATTTTAGAAAGTACAATTTATACGCGGATGTTCTAGATGTGATTGTTTCAGTTTTTACGTCTTCCGTGCAGATTTCATTCCAGTGTCTATCTTAAGTTGTACTAGAAATGGACATTTCTGGTTCTGGCTTTTCAACTTACATTGAATGTATTATCTTTTAATTTGTCTTCATGAGCTTATTAGGGTTTGCAGGTTACCAGTGGATAAGGTCCAAGCTATGGATATTTCATCCTCTACCCTTTTTACGCCATGGTACGGTTCTTGGTAGCTGCAGCTGCCGTTGGGCCCGATGCTGCATCTTTGCAAAGACTCGGCATGCGTGCTAGTATTTTTTATATGGAAGCAAGTGCAATTTAATCTGTCAATAAATCAATTGCCAGGCGAAATATTGAAAAAAAGACAGTTGTATATACAGATTCATGAAGTGTTGTGCGTACAATGTACACGGGCAAACCTCATAAAAATACGGCCCTGAATGGTCTTGAACAGTATTTGATTACAGCGTACCAAAGCACTTCGAATAATACAGTCTGCAGAGTTCCAGGTCACGTTGGTATTGACAAGAATAAGCAAGCATATGCTTCTGCAGCAGTAGCCACACGATGAAGCAATCCTGACGAGATTAGTGTGTCACACTATGCAAGATCTGGGAGTGCTGTGCCACTCAACATCAATACCTTCGTTTCATACTTATTTATGAATGAAAACTTGTAGACTAGTGATTGCATTATGTAATTGGTGCACCACCTTTTCATGACAAGCCCTTTGTTCTGACTACGTTGTTGGTCACTTTATTGCCATTGCTGTCTTGACAATGACTTTAAAAGTAAAGAGAACTTTTTAGAGGAAAATAAGTATGAATACAGCAAACAAAAGTGAATATAGTTCAGTGACTCTGATAATGTTAAATTTAGTGAAAAGAGATTATGTTGGGTGTATTGGTGGATAATGTTGGGTGGAGAGAAAATTTTGCTATAATTTGAGGGGCACGTTTGTGAAGAAGTATTTTGTGTATGTTAGTATTTGTAGTGGTGCCCCGCACAAGCGTGTTGGATAAATTTGTAATTTCACCTTTGTGTGCACCAAGAAAAATGTTTCCTGCATAAGTAACTGTGTAAGTTATTTCAAAATCTAATCAGGGTTGCGATTTGGGCTTGTTGGTATGGTAGGATGATAATATATGGTAGCATAGACAAAGGACACGGACAAGAGAAGACACATTCGCGCTGTGTTGTCTTGAATGTGCATTCTCTTGTCCGTGCTCTTTGTCTGCACTACCATATATTATTTTTCAAAATCTACCCACATGTTGGTGGCTTCAATGTTAGCATGATATCATTAAAGACCTCATTTCACAGAAATTTTGGCATCAGCGCCAGTGTAGTTAGAAATGTGCGAAGACTGAAGAATTGACATGAATGCGAATAAAATGAATTGTTAAAGAGCTCGTTTCACAGAAATTCTGGCATCACCATCAATGCCGTTAGTTGTTTGCGAAAAATCTTGGCTTTGACAGAAAAATCAACATGTATGCAAATAAAATAAATAATAAAACTCTTTGGTACGAGTGAGCATCTATGTTAGGCCATCTGCGGCAAGCGGGTGCTCTCCCACAAAGCCAAGCTATCGCTCGCAATTGCTTCAGGAAAAAAGCACTATATAAATTCCATGCAGTAGAAGTAGTCTTGTCGCATGTAATAGTATTGTGTGGCGAAAGCATAGATTTGCACTAGGTATCAGAAGATGTAAACCGGGCAAAGAGCGGGTGGTCTGAATGCCCACCCATTACAAAGCTCTGTTACGATCGGCCCTGGGGAGCCAAGCAGGAAGTGTTTGGGGGAGAACCGGTTCGTGACCGGCGGTGGCGGCCACCCCCACCTCCCCATTCGGGTTCCTCCTCGCCGGGAGAGCTACGGGGTCTGCTGTGCGTTCGTGACCATATTTGGTAACATTTTGGGGCGCCGGGACCATATATGGTGTTGGGTTGTGCCACTCCTTGTGTTGTGAGAGGTGTTTTCCCCTCCCTCGTGGCCGAGGTGCCGGCGACACCGTATTGGCTGACGATGCGGACAAGGCGCCCAGTGTCAACAACGTGGCGCTATAAAATGCCGAAGACGTTTTGTATCGCACGCACTCTTCTCTCTTTGGGTCAGTTGACCACTTCTCCACATGTAAATAAATCTCTGTTGTTCGTTCGGGCGCTTCTTCTCGCTGAATTGTTGGACGATGGATCCTGCGACGGGGCCAGCTACCGAAAACGAGACCGGCAGGACCCGGAGTCCCAACAACTGGATGGCAGCGGCGGGATGCCGATAACCCCGAAAGCGACCACTGGACGGAGTGAGCCCGAAGTTCAACAACGGGACGACAGGAGAAGGAGGACACGAGCTCATCGACTTCCAGAGGGAATCGAACGGCACTTCTGAGAGGCACGACGCCGGAGACATGACTGCGAACTGGGTGAGTGCTGGCTTTCTCTGTTAAATTTTACCAGGCATTTACTCTATGTGTTAAGTAAAAGCTGGTAGAGAGGGGCTGTCTTGGTCATTGGGTTAACAGGTAACTTGCGTCAGGCAGAAATTGTGTGATAGCTTGGTTAAGCTCTTTCTGTCAGTGGCGTCAAGGTTAACAGTGACAGGGCAGGATTCCGTGTAAGAGCTTTTGAAGCTTTATTTGTAGACTAAGTTAACGGAAAACTTGAGGCAAGGCAGGTATCTAGAGCTGTCGTTGCCGTCAAGGTTAATTAGTTGCAGAACAGGAATCTTTGTGGAACAGAGACAGCGGTACTGGAAGCAGCCATGAATCTGAAATCCCTGCGAAAGTCCATGTTGTTGCTACTTGCCAGGGAGTTGAATCTGGAGGTGTCGGACTCTCAAAGAAAGCCAGAGCTGATAGAGGCGATTCTCGCTTTGGGGGCGGAGGATGACGAGCTGTCAGAATGTGTCGAGGAGATTCAGGAGAGGCAAGCGGCAGAGGCCGAAAGAAAGGCGGCCGAGGCCGAAGAAAAGGCGGCGGAGGCCGAAAGGAAAGCGGCAGAAGCCGAAGCAGATAAGATGCGAAAGCACGAGCTTGAAATGAAGCGCCTCGAGCTAGAGATTAGCCATAATAGTAGAGCAGGAGGCAGCGAGGCATCCGGTACAGCAGAGCGGGTCAGGTTCAAAATGACGGACCTAATGAGATCGTACAAGCTAGAGGAGGACATTGGGCTGTTCCTCGTCAACTTTGAGAGAACTTGTGAAAGGCAAGGTTTCAGCCAGGATACATGGTCTCAACGCTTGTTGTCCCTACTTCCGGGGGAGGCCTCAGAAGTAATTGCGCGCCTCACGAAAGAGGAGGCTGACGAGTACAGTGAGGTAAAGTCGAGCCTTCTCAAGAAATACAGGTTGTCAGCGGAAGGTTTCAGACAAAAATTTCGCAACGCCGTAAAAGAGAGCAATGTTTCATACCCGGAGTTTGCTTACAAGTTAATGGCCAACATGGGGGAGTGGCTGAAAGAGGCAAAGGCATATGGGAATCATGACAAGGTGCTCGAGTGTATCGGTCTGGAACAATTCTATCAAAGGTTACCAGAAAAGGTGAGGTTCTGGGTTCAGGATAGACCAGACGTGAACACCGTAACAAAAGCCGCAGAGCTCGCTGAAGAATTCGTTACGCGCCGCGCCCTTGGGGCAAGCAGCGAGCCAAAAAGGGAAAAATTCCTACGACCGAATAAGGCGCCGTTTAGAAAACAACCGACAAGTCTCGCACAAAAGGGTGAGGAAAACAATTCATCTAACCATGGGGCGTCGGCAGAGGCAAGCAAAAGGAAATTTGAGGCGAGAAAACCGGCTGCTTGTTTCAACTGCCACGAAACAGGGCACTTCGCGAAAGACTGCCCAAAAGAAAAGGTGGCCTTTTTATCTATAAATGAAGCCGACGAGAACATGAAGTTGTTAGAGCCCTATATGTACGACCTTACCGTGAACGGCAAGCAGTGTCGGGTTCTTAGAGACTCCGCAGCCACTATGGACGTAGTTCATCCGTCTTTTGTTCAGTCCGGACAGTATTCAGGAGACTGTGCCTGGATTAGACAAGCCGTAGAAGCAAACAGTCAGTGCCTTCCCGTAGCTAAAGTTGTCCTTAAAGGCGCATTTGGAACATTGGAAACAGAAGCCGCGGTATCGCCATATCTACCCCCTCAGTATCCTTACTTATTTTCAAATAAGTCAGATCAAATGCTGAAGGAGAAAGGTCTAACGTTGGGAGAAGGCATAGTGCAGGCACTGACTAGATCGAAGGCACGTGCGCTGGCTGCGAGAGCAACATTCACTGAGGCAAACAAGCCTCAAATCGACAACGGGCCTGGTTGCGAGTTGGACACCACGGAAACAAATCGACTTGTGCGAGAACAGGCTGCAGAAGCCGTAGTCGCGGAGGCAACCATTCCTAAAGGCGACGTTGAACCTCCTCCCGAATTGGAAGGGGTCAATTACGCCTCGTTGACCGAGCAAATAGAGAATGCCATTGCTCCCAAGCCGATTCCTGGTAGTACAGAGGATAGCACAGAGGGTGACACATTCCAGGTACTAGGAACTACAAAAGAGTTGTGTGTCATGCCAACTTCGGATAATTTCAGTCGGCTGCTGCAGGTGAGCCCCGCTTCATTAATAACCAAACAAAAGGGTGACCCAACGCTTAAGCAATTCCAGGACAGTTCGAAAGAGGGAATCGCCAAACGAAACGTGAGATTCCAAGAGAGGAGCGGCATACTCTATCGAAAATATCTAGATAGGCGAGGAGTAGAATTTGACCAGGTAGTCGTACCTCAGGCGTATCGTCAGGATTTGCTTAGTTTGGTGCATGGAGAATCATGGTCAGGTCACTTAGGCGTAAAGAAGACGAAAAATCGTCTCTTACAGGAATACTACTGGCCTGGATGCTTTAAAGATGTAGAGAGGTTTGTAAAATCTTGCGATGTGTGTCAGCGAGTGGGTAAGCCGGGAGATAAGGCGAAATTTCCAATGAAGCTGGTACCCGTAATCACGGAACCCTTTCGTCGGTTGGTAATTGACACAGTAGGTCCTTTGCCCAAGACAACTTCAGGCTACCGTCACATCCTGACCTTAATCTGCCCAGCTACTAAATTTCCAGAGGCGGTCCCGCTAAAATAGCTAAGTTCCGTCGAAGTAGTGAACGCACTTCTGTGCGTGTTTGCCCGGGTAGGCTTTCCTGCCGAGATACAATCAGACCAGGGCACCATTTTCACGAGTGCCTTAACGACAACCTTTCTAGAGCGGTGTGGCGTGACATTATTGCATAGTTCAGTCTACCATCCGCAGTCGAACTCGATAGAAAAGCTTCACTCCGTGATGAAGCGAGTGTTAAGAGCCTTATGTTTTGAACGAAAAACTGACTGGGAAATGTGCTTACCTGCAACGATGTTTGCACTAAGAACTGCACCACATGAGACAACAGGGTTTACGCCAGCGGAACTTGTTTACGGCCGCAGACTGCGGTCTCCTCTTCGTATGCTGAGAGAGTCGTGGGAAGGTCAGGGTGATGATCCTGTAGTAGTGGAATATGTCCTCACCTTATTGGATCGTCTAACAACAGCCCAGGAACTGACCGAGAGTGCGATGACCAAAGCACAGCAGAAGGCTAAGCTTTACTACGATCGGACCGCTAAAGCACGACACTTTGCTGTAGGTGACAGGGTCATGTTGTTGAGGCCCTCCCAAAAGAATAAGCTTGAAGTGCAATGGGTCGGCCCGGCCGAAATTACTCGAAAATTGTCTGACACCAACTATGTGGTAAAATTACCAGGAAGTCGTAAGGCACACCAGGTGTATCATAGCAACTTACTCAAACCCTACAAAGAGAGGGAAGCCATCGTGAACATGACTTTAAATGTTCCGGAAGAGGTTCCGGCAGAAATCCCTGAATTAGCTCCCGAATCGGACGAAGTCCCGATAGAGAAAAGAGTTGAGGATTTAGTATCAAAGTCACAACTAACAACGAAGCAGAAGCAGGAATTGCGTGGTCTTTTGACCGAGTTTCAGGACAGATTTGTAAGCGAGCCAGGCCGGACATCCGTCCTCACTCATGACATAGAGCTTACCTCGTCGGAACCGGTAAGATCTAAGACGTATCGGGTGTCACCTCGCCGGCTTGAGCTAATAAAAGCAGAGGTTAACAGGATGCTGGAATTGGGTGTGATTGAGCCGTGTGAAAGTGATTACACTTCCCCGTTAATTCTCGTGGAGGTACCCGGCAAAGATCCGCGTCCTTGCGTAGACTATCGTAAGTTAAACCTCATCACCAAGGATCAGACATACCCAATTCCCCACATTGAGGAACGCGTCGAGAGGGTAAGCAGCGCGCAATTTATCTCAACGCTAGACCTAGTGAGAGGTTACTGGCAGGTGCCGCTCACCGAGAGGGCGAGCCGGTATGCTGCATTTATTTCACCATTGGGGACATTCCGCCCTAAAGTGTTGAGTTTCGGCCTAAAGAACGCGCCTTACTGTTTTTCCAACTTAATGGATAAGGTTTTGCGTGGTCAAGAGGACTTCGCATTGCGTTACTTGGACGACGTCGCCGTGTTTTCCTCGTCCTGGCCAGAACACTTGACGCATTTGAGAGCAGTACTGACACGCCTACGCGAAGCAGGTTTAACGGTAAAGGCGCCCAAGTGTCAGCTAGCACAAGTAGAGGTACTCTATCTCGGGCATGTTATCGGTCGAGGGCATCGCCGTCCCTCTGAAATGAAAGTGGCAGCTATCCGAGACTTTCCCCAGCCCCGAACGAAAACCGATATTCGGGCTTTTCTTGGAATAGCTGGTTACTATCGTAAGTACATCCCTAGATATTCCGACATTGCCAGCACTCTTACTGACGCGTTGCGCAAGACCGAGCCCCAAATGGTCGACTGGGATGAGGAGAAAGAAAAGGCTTTCCGCGTTTTGAAAGCGGCCTTGTCGAGCCAACCTTTGCTTAGTTCACCGGACTACTCGAGGCCTTTCATAGTCCAATGCGACGCTAGAGATAGAGGCATGGGGGCAGTTCTTAGTCAAAGGGATGAGGGGGATCAAGAGCATCCCGTCCTATATGTTAGCCGGAAACTCACCCTTCGCGAGCAGGTTTACAGCGCTAGCGAAAAGGAATGTGCGTGCTTGGTTTGGGCAGTCCAGAAACTGGCTTGTTATATTGCCGGAAGCAAGTTCACTGTGGAAGTGGACCACTGTCCTCTCACCTGGCTACAGACCATGTCCTCTAAGAACGGCCGCCTGCTGCGTTGGAGCCTCGTTTTGCAACAATATACGTTTGAAATACGCTACAAAAAGGGTGTACTCCATGGCAACGCTGATGGCTTAAGTCGATGCCCCTGACGCGAGAGGATGTCTCGAGAACTCTGGCATTTTTTTTTTCCTGACCTAGACAAGAGCTAGTGATTGTTTTTTTACTCTTTTAGGTGTACTTGTTTGAAAACGTTGAAAACACGGCTATCCAGGGTTTCGGGTTCGGTGTGCTTCCAGTGTTGTTGTTTTGTGTCACCTTAAAGTGTGAGTAACATTTTGAATAAATTGTGTATTTCCTTTAATATCAGTTAAAGGGGAAAACTGCCTGGTGGAGTTTGGCGGAATTGTCCGGTGCTCACCGGCTGAGTAGTTGTGTTTTCATGTGCGTATGTGACGTCTGTTGAGCCCTCAATGAAGCAGGTGTTGCCCTCTACTTCATCAAAGACGGTCATCCCCAAACCGACTGCCGACGCTGATCTCTCCGGACAGTGGCTGCAAACCTCAGCCCATCGAGATCTTCACCCCCCCCCCGCGCGAGAGACTGTTACGATCGGCCCTGGGGAGCCAAGCAGGAAGTGTTTGGGGGAGAACCGGTTCGTGACCGGCGGTGGCGGCCACCCCCACCTCCCCATTCGGGTTCCTCCTCGCCGGGAGAGCTACGGGGTCTGCTGTGCGTTCGTGACCATATTTGGTAACATTTTGGGGCGCCGGGACCATATATGGTGTTGGGTTGTGCCACTCCTTGTGTTGTGAGAGGTGTTGTCCCCTCCCTCGTGGCCGAGGTGCCGGCGACACCGTATTGGCTGACGATGCGGACAAGGCGCCCAGTGTCAACAACGTGGCGCTATAAAATGCCGAAGACGTTTTGTATCGCACGCACTCTTCTCTCTTTGGGTCAGTTGACCACTTCTCCACATGTAAATAAATCTCTGTTGTTCGTTCGGGCGCTTCTTCTCGCTGAATTGTTGGACGATGGATCCTGCGACGGGGCCAGCTACCGAAAACGAGACCGGCAGGACCCGGAGTCCCAACAGCTCTTAAAGACATCATGCATTGCTCCATCAGCAAAAGCATCAACAGAGCGAACTGCTGCGTTGGTTCGTGTATAGCCCTACGGACGCATAATGGACCCTATGGCGATTCTAAAATAGAAGAAATTATGACATTGTGGGCACCTAACAAGTTTACTTGCAGTAGACATTTTAAGATAGCTTAAAATGACCAATGTTAAGCATAGAATCTTTCGTTTGTTTCCAGGCTGAGAACCGAAGTCACGCTAGCAATTGAGAAGGTGATGCACACAGGGCCCACTTATGCTATGGTGTTCTACTGTTTAAGTAGAACCTGAGACATTCTTCAAGTTTTCTGGCCATTAAATTGGTTTGGTATAATCAGTTATACTTATATAAAGTTGGGAAATAGATATGTTCATTTGTGTGTTTGTGCTAGTTGCCCTAAGATCTGGTAAATAACCTACTTCTAGAAAGCAATATAAAAAGTGGGCACTTTAATCCCTTAACTGCTCTTTTTTTTTAAGTTCTGATCACAAGAAGACCATTTTTTATCACTGACTTCGATTCTGATTTTACTAAAATGTAGCTAGTTGATTTTGAAAAAAAAATATTTTGATGTCATATGTATTTAGTCAAATAAACAGAGCAAAGTTTATTTCTGAACGTTACATAGAGAACCAGCTACCTGGTGCTAATAAAACTAAAGACCTTATCAACAAAACCATTACAGGCGCCACATCTTTCTTCACATGTGTAGCCCAAGCACCCTTGGGGTATTTCACTCGGAAAGCTTCTGTGCTCTGGGAAAATTTTCAAAACGTGGAGTAACACAAGGCGGCTTCACTGGCGGGCACTCGCAATGTTCACGTCCGAGCTGTCTTCACCATCACCGGAGGAGCTACTCACTCATCATCATCGCTGTCTTCAGCTTCGGACGCAAGACATAAATATGTGTACTCGAATCATCATCACTCAAAGGAGATGACGAACATGAATAGCTTCTTCTTCGTATTCACAGGCCAGCTATATATGCATGGGTCGCTGCCAAAGTACGCCGTCTTTCCATTTAAATACCATGCCCTGATTCAGCAGAAAACTGAATCCTTGATCAAAGCTGCCATCTAGTGGAGAACAGGCGATGTAACCTGTAAATGCGCACTTTTCGGCGTGAACGCCACAAGGGAGTGCCTAGTCTGCCAAGACGAGTTCTGCTCGTTCAAAGCAGTTTGGTGACACAGTTTGGTGTGGAAGAGCTGTGCTCGTCCAAAGCACTTAAGGGGTTAATGAGGAATGTTCATACAACTATTGAGTAGTTCATTGTAGCAGTAGGCTTTTACGAAAGCATGTTATGTACATAACTGTGCATTTTTTAAGCACCAATAGTTTATATGCACTACAACTTCATTATTACACTGGAAAAATAAATTGAGAAAAAATGCACTATCTGGAAAGCATAATATATAAATTAACAAAAATGATGTGCAAGTTTACTTGATAACGATATTTGAATTATTGGCATTGGGAAAGCATAATGAAAAAATAGTATTAGTAAGGTATTGCTATACTAGCCCCTGATGAGTCTCTTAAATTATTTTTATGTATTGTGTAATTCATTTCGTACTATGCTCTTTTGACTCTCAACTTAGTTCATGTCCACACGTGTTAAGATACAAAGTAATTATTTTATTGTCACATTGTGCATATACTGTAAAAATACAGTTCAATTAGCTAATTCTCAGGATAGCATTTGTGAACGGGTATGCTGTGATGACGCACTTATATCTTTTGACAATTCCACTTGACTGCACTGTTACCTAATCACTTTTTTTGCCTTGACATGATTACTGCTGCGACATGGTGAAGCTTCATGTATGAGGTCAATTAAGATGGTTTGCCTTTAAGTTGTTTTAATATTTAAATCGCTGTGTATTAACTTTGGAATCACTTGCACATTTTTACCATTTTAATTCACCTCAATTTTCATTTGATTTCATTATCTATTACTTAACCCACCCATACACCATTACATCTGCTGGCCCCTTTGATGCTTTCATCTAATAACCTGTGAGCAGTCTTTGTGAGCAACTTGTTACTAGTAGCTTATTACCGGTAACTAGTTACCTTTTTCGGTAACTTGCAATGTAAGTAGTTGCTTTTAATTTATAGAAACTTGTAACTTTAACATTGTTCCTTTTTTACATACTAGCGGTAACAGAAAATACTGTTACAGTTACTTGTGTTTTTATGAATAATATTCGATAGCAAGACTCGTCAGCCGATGTTAAACGCTTTTCATATTTTCGAGCTTTCCTTTTTTACCATGTTCTTTCCATCTTTCAGCCTTCCACAATAAGCCTGCCCTCGTAGTTGAGAAGAAGACAATGATAAGAGGAATATCCCCCCTGCAGAAAAACACAGGCGAGTGTTCTCAGACCTGCTATTACGGTGCTAGCTGTAGCCTGGTCGGTGCGTAGCATTTGGAGCAGCTTGATCGAGCCTGAGCGAAGAAGGCGATCGTTCCTGCAGTAGTTGGCGCTTTCTATTGCACGGCCTGTGGGAGGGGATTGGCCACACTCATCGCCTTTGGTTCTTTATTAGCGGTAGAATTTCTTTTTGCTGATTTTTCAGGAGCCATCAATGCCAGTCTCCGGCCCCGGCCAGGGCTCGCCCTGGTCGGCCAGTCGCCCTGCTGAATCGGTACCACTGGAGTGTTTCTTCAAGAACGGCGTAAGCAGTTTGCCTGTCGCGCTTGTGCCCACTGATGGCGGAACCATTCGGTTGAGTGAAACGGAGGTGTTCCAAGAAGAACTTCGCAACATAAGCGGTCATTTTCTGGACATCTCGGAGGTGAGGCGTTTCGGCAAGACTGGCATGCTATGCAGATCTTCAAATATTCAATGCTTAACAGACTTACTGGCCGCCACGAGATTTGCGTTCATTGCTGTTCGCGCTTTTATCCCCCCTCATCTTGCTTGCGTGAAGGGCATTGTTCGTGGTGTTCCAACTAACATTAGTCCTGAAGCATTCTTAAAGATGGTCTCTCCGGCTGGCGTGACATCTGTCTACAGATGCACCAGACCTGTAGGTGATACGCGAGTCCCTACTGAAAGCGTCATCGTTACCTTTGCTGGTCTCACACGCCCCTCTGAGCTGAAGGCCTGGCCTTATCTATTCCGTGTAGAGGCATTGACACCTCGCCCACTGCAATGCCGTAACTGCTGGCGATTTGGACATAGCGCTAATGCTTGCAGGTCCTTATTGAGATGTGCGAATTGCGGTGGGGCACATGCCGCATCAAATTGTCAGGAAGACAACTGCAGGTGTTGCCTATGTGATGGAGCACACACAGCCACGGACAATAGCTGCCCTGCTCGAGAACGTGAAACACAAATTCTAGACATAATGGAGAAACGCCGTTGTTCTCGGTCTGAGGCAACTTCTTTAATTAAAGAGCGCGAAGTGGGGTACGCTGCTGCTACGTCACGCCAGTGTGGGTCAATTGAAGCGACGGTCGCTTCCGCAGTGTCGGCAGCGATAGATAAGGCCATGCCGATGATTATGGAACGGCTTTTCAACACCTTTGCTGAAGGTCTGACCGAGATGCTCGCCGCCAGGTTAAACAGCCTTATTCCCTCCTTCGCTGCACACACTGTCACGGTCCAGGGTGAAGCTGAGCACCTCGACAATGAACAAAATAATCGCCGTCAAGAAGATGTTAACCCTGAAACGCTCGTCAGCACTCAGTCGCCTACCCCTGTGGGGCCCAGTGGGTCGTTTGGTGACATGAGGCTTGGTAATATCACTCATAAACGACGCAATGCTCCATTGTCTCCAACCAATTTGCCAATGTCGAAACCAAAAAAAGTTATTACTGATACCAACAATGAGCAGGACGTTTTGCGTTCTGCAGTAGAGTCAACTATATTAAGTTCATCATAGCGCCTGTAAAAGTTCTTCAGTGGAATTGTCGCTCCGTATCTTCCGCTTACATAGATCTTATTTATCTCATACAGCAAACAAATCCTAGTATAATTTTACTTCAAGAGTCTTGGCTTTCAGTAAACCAAACATTTACTCTGAAATATTTTCGAACATTTAGACTGGATCGGCCAGGTAGAGGAGGTGGATTATTGGTTCTAATATCTTCAAAAATGTGTCATCACGTTTCTGTAACTTTTGAACATATTTGTCCGGATTGTGAATTGTTAGGATTAGATTGTTTGTTACCTAACTCCAACAGGATTACAGTGATTAATGCGTACTTTCCTAATGGAGTAAGACGCACTGATCACCTAGACTGTGTTATCAAGAATTCTTCGTCAAATTCAATTTTATTGGCTGGGGATTTTAACTCGCATCACACCTCTTGGGGGCTTAAAACAGATAGCTGTGGCAAAAGATTGTGGAATTGGTTGCAGGATAATAATTTTCGCTGCCATAACTCTGGACAAGTTACCTTTCTACGCGGGATAAGCTCATCAACATTAGACCTAACATTTTCTTGTGGCCAGTTTATGATTTCATCGTGGGAAACGTTTGATAATGGGACGAGTAGTGATCATGTACCAGTTACCTATGAAATAATGCTACCACAACTTACCTCTGCTATCCGGCAACAACGGTTCACCAACTATAAAATTTATAAAACTGTTTTAAACTCCGCGCTCTCGTCATTGAGAGGACGCGTCGGACAGCAACGAGCTGCTTCAGTCGTAGCGTGTCTAAGTGACTCTATCCAGCCGGCAGAGTTTTCTGTTAAGTACGGCAGCACACCGTCAAATTCAGCTTGGTGGAATGAAGATTGTACGCTTGCGTATAGGCGACGTAAAGCTGCTTGGAAACGTTTACGCCACAACCATACTCCAAAAAATTGGGTTGACTATAAGTTCCACGCAGCGCTGTTTAAACGTACAGTTGCAATAGCTAAAGATAAACACAATTCTGACTTACATTCGCGTTTATCAAAACCCGATAAAAGATCTGCCCTGTACAGGTTTCTACGGAACAAAAAATCGACGAAGGTACCAGCATATTCGCATTCAGTAGTGCTGTCTCCTAAAGAGACAACAGATTTGTTAGAGGGCATCGCGAAAGGACTTGAAGCGCGTTTCGCTTCGTCATGCTTGAGACCTGTGACATTCAAAAGCGCAACCTCGGACTTTCGGGAAGTCACTATGGCTGAACTGGCAGATGTGATACTAACTGTAAAGCAAGCAGCTCCCGGTCCAGACCAGATTACAAACTCTATGATTAAATTGATATTTAATTCCCATCCCGAGGAGCTTTTGAATATTGTTAACTGCTCCTTACAGCACACATGGATTCCAAGCGCATGGAAAGTTGCTAAAGTTGTGTTGCTGCGAAAAAATCCAAGCCTCGGATATGTCCTGGATAACATTCGGCCAATTTCGCTTACTTCAAACCTAATTAAAATAATTGAAAGAATTCTTCATAGAAGGCTCAGTGAATTCATCGCTCGTCAGGACATTCTTTCACCAAGGCAAGTAGGATTTAGACAGGGGTGCTCTATATGGTCGGCTCATGTTGATTTGGAAAGCCGAATCCGCCTTGCAAAAGTATCTGGTGAGCTTTCTGCATTAGTCACGTTAGATATCGCAAAAGCCTACGATAGTGTGGAATACAGTACATTAATTTCAAGATTAGTGGACTGTGAGGTTCCCAAGTACATTATATCTTGGGTTCAGGAGTTTCTCATTGAGAGACAATTCTTTTGTTGCCACGAGGGAATTACTTCTGCCTCATATAAGCAAACAAGAGGTGTTCCGCAAGGATCAGTCCTGTCACCTCTTTTATTTAATATATTATTATCATCTATTCCCGTTCATAAAAATGTTCCTCTTTATGTCTACGCCGATGATATTGCTTTTTTCTCGTCATCCCGAGATATCAATAGTTTATATCAAATCTTGCAGTCATATTTGAGTGAGCTTGAGGTATGGCTTGGCGGGCTGTCTTTTTCACTTAATGTTAGTAAATGTGCTCTGCTTGTATTCCCTCTATCCGTTCCCGTATTTCTTTCACTGCATTATCGAAATGATCCGATTCCACAAGTAACAGCGCTAAAATATCTTGGTATTGTTTACGTGGACAATTTAAATTGGCAGCAACAAATAGAATCAAACACCCGTAAAGCAGAAAGCGCCGTAGGATTGCTCCGCCGGTTTTGCAATAAGAATTCAGGGATGCGCAGGGATACGTTACTTATGATATACAAACTTTACGTACGCCCAATTCTGGAGTTTGGCTGCGTTCTGTTTTCTGGAAGTGCTGAGTACAAATTAAGACCACTTATATTGTTAGAAAGGCAAGCTCTGCGGCTGTGTCTCGGACTACCTAGGTGTGTAGCGAATAGCGTGCTTTATTTGGAAGCTAGAATTATTCCACTTGATGCTAGATTTCGACAGCTTACTGTGCAAACATTTTTAAAACTTTACGATGCACCCCTCTTCTGTTCTCAGACAGTGTTCATCAAACATCCAGTTTCTTTCTTTCAGCGCCCGTGGTCTCGTTATCAAAGACCCGAAGTCATTTTCGTCGAGTCTCTGTTATCAAATCTTCACGTTTCCCTCCGGCATTTAACTCCCCAAACCCAATGCTCGGTGCCAGTTGACTTAATTTTCGATGATATTTTTCCAAAAAATGCCAAGTTACTTCCAAAGCATGTTCTGGAGGGCCTCCTTCAAGACCATCTAAGTCATTTTCCTAAATACGTAGTAATTTCGACGGACGCAACGCAAAATCTTCAGAAGGCTGGAGTAGGTATTTTTTCTCATCAGCTTAATTGGTCTTTTGCGCTCCGATTGCCTGACTTCACACCAATTTATCTCGCAGAATTCCTGGCTATTACATTGGCTCTTCGAAAACTAAATTATCAGCAATCAAAAGCTATTATTATTTCGGATTCTTTGTCTGTATGTACACATCTAACGTCCGCAAAGAAGTCTCCTCTTCTCAGGATATTTTGGTCTCTCGTACCGCATAGCCTATCAGAAGTTCGGTTTATTTGGGTCCCCGGACATGCTGGAATTGAACTAAATGAAATTGCTGATTCGCTCGCTTCGGCATCTTTAAATTTCCCTGTGGTGCCAGTAGCTCCACAGTTTCCTTTTATTACTGCCGAACGATTCAAACACCTGTTAATCTTAAAAATGAACGAAACGTCGCTTCTACAATCTGAAGAATTTCGGCACTTGCAATTCACATGGAACACCGCAAAATGCCTTTCCCGTCAATGTGAGGTGACCCTCACAAGCTTTCGCTGTAGAATTCCTCTGTTAAATTTTTATCTCAACAAATCAGGATTTTCATTAACTAACCTATGTGTAGTTTGCAATGAACCGGAAACAATAGATCACTTTCTTCTCACATGCCGCCGCTTCGCCTCACTGCGCCGAATAATTCTTGAAAGACCGATTGGTATGCTCGGATTGCCAGTCAATACATCCACCGTATTATCGTTTGGAGCCAGTCAGTTGGGTGTGGGCCACAGTGCTATTCTGTCAGCGCTACATAAATTCATTCAGGCAACCGGAAGGATACGCTGCTAGTGGTACTGCCAGATATATCCAATTCTTTCTTCCCCTTCCTCATTCTTGTTAATTCGTTTTATATATTCTGTTTTATCGTATTCTTCTACAATTTTATCACGTTTTTTTTCAAAGGAACATTATTATTGTTTCTATCTAATTTCTCTTTATTTTTTTAGCAAGCGTTATAAAAATTATCTATCATGAGGTACAGTGTGGCCAATCCCCCATGTGGGTATGAGCCAAAATCTCCTAGGAGACAAGACAAGACAAGACAAGATCGTGTGGGGAGTTCACTTGCAAACAATCTGTCGTAAATCAATCGTGTTGCGGCTTAACAGCTTACTAAGTTTATGTCTTTTCATTTATATTGCGGACATTCATTAGGCATATCTTTCTTCTTCATACATGTTCATCATCATGAGTGTTCGCCATCTTCATCGGTTGTGGGAACTCGGCCTGCTTGTGATCTGTGCATGTGTTGGGTGTGGTCCCTTCATCATGCCTTCGGGGCCTAGTAAAGGTCGCTTTAGCCGTGATATTACAAGTTGTGGAGGCTGCTCATCGATCTTCCGTACTCTTGCCGCCAGCTTTACCTCCCGGAACTCTGCTCAGGTCGCCGTTTGCACCAGGTGTCCGGTAACATGTCCTAAGACAAGCCAGCCGGTGCTCCTGCATCTACTTCCATGGCCCCAACAACTGTGGCCTATCCACCATGAAATAACACTGGGCACCAGCATGATCCGCCCACATTCGTCAGTCTTGGAGGTGAAGATGTGGAGGATTGGTTGTTAGCTGCACTCACAACCGAGTGAGTGCAACTAATAACGGGGATGATACAGCTAAACTTCGCCGTGTTTCTTTCTATCGGAGAGGCGTCATTGAAACGTTTTTCAACCATGAGCCTGATATCACAAATAGAACACAATTCAAGCAGCAGCTTTGTCAAATTTTCAACACTCCGGAAGTGCTTTCAGCTCTCGCAAAGACCCCAGATGCCGGAAAGCAACAATGCGGTGAATCTGACACCGCATCAGATGTAGCTAGTACTGGCCTTGTTTGTCCACCAGTGTAGCGAAGTACGTTGCCTCGTGCGTCCTTTGTCAGTGTCGCAAGCTCCCTACATGGGCTAAAAGCGGACAATCACAACCACTTCCGTGTCCGCTAGAACCATTTGAGGTAGTCGGCGTTGACCTGTACGACTTGCTTTCTGTGACTGTCATGGGCAATCGATGTATAGTTACAGCTGTCGACTATTTGACACGCTGCTCCGAAACAGCTTTCGTGCCATGTGCATCAGCATCGGAACGAGGCCAGGATTTCGGCTCACGAGAGGCTAGTTCGTTAAACGTCCACCACGTGCCGCCTGAAGTTGAGCCCTCCCTCTCGTTCCCTCTTTTCTCCTCGCACCACGATGCTGACGAGTTCCCTACGGAAATGGCCCTCGCTCTTCAACTTGTTCTCGCCCGCCTTTTATTGCGGGAACCAAAGAAAAGCGCCCCGCTGTCCGCGCATTCTTACTCACGCCGGCTGGTGTAGAGTACGAGAACAGGTTTCAGAGCGGCCATGAAAAATGTTTCAGACTGAGGACTTCTTTCTTTCTTTGGCTTGGTTGAATTCGAGTCCTTACAGTTTTGATATAGTCATAGATAATTTATATACGAAGAAGCTACGACCAACTGCATTACATTCTTTAGTTTTTTTTTTCTCGTCGTAGGTAATCTATTGTATTCATAATATGAGGTTCAATACTTAGTTTGTGGCTAAGCAATATTATTTTCCGACCCAAACTTTTTGTAGGGCAGAACAAAATTTTTAATCCTGCTTTTTTTAGCTATTAGACTATTGAAAAGCACGCAAAAAATGAAGAAAGATGTTAGTAGAACGATTTTCACAGGAGAAGCATGTTCAGTATATTGGACACTGGGATTAATTTGTTGAACATTTAAGTACACACATTCTGCTATTCTCTTAGAAAGAGCGCTGCTTTTGGCCCTGTTAGGTTAATAGTCTTATAAAACACAAGCGGGGTTTGTTTTGACCCGAGAAAAAAGTTTCTCGTGGTAGAAGAGAGCGTGCCTATGTTGTCCACAATTCAAATTCATCATACGCTAATCCTCTTCATGCTTCATGCTGTTGATAGATTTCCAGCATGCCCCAGTTTTATTTTTCTATGACTCGGCTTGAAGAGTGTCACGTCAAGCCACCTCTTGTTTTCTTTTTTCTTTCTAAATTGAGCATGATGTGCACCAATTGCATCTTAATGTGAGTGTACTGGACATAGGTAATTCTCGCATTGCCAGCAAAGTTTTGATTAGAAAAACTACATTTTTTGCAACAATGTATCGAAAAGACATGACAGAGCTCGTACAATTTAAAGGATTTCAATGGGGCAAAGATATGTCCTGAAGTACTTTTGTGTACTTGACCGCATTATGCGCACCATTTTCCTGTAGATCACGCAATTAATTCTGGTGCCCGATAAATTGGTGGGGCTTAAGGGTGAACTACACCTAAAGACATGTTACTCGACTCTTACAGAAGCTACCAAAGTGGTTTCAGTTCCGACTGTAGCTCTGCTTACTTTTATGCATCACTTTTAGCGTCATCTTTTTGTCACCGACTAAGTATATGTACCACCCTGCTGAAATCACCAAATGGTGATTGCAGTAACTGTAAATAAATAGTAATAATAAATATTGTGTTCAATACATTAGTCATGGGGCAGAAAAGGAATGTGCTTGTTAACTACATAGTAAACGCTCCGAGATTGTACTGTTCAGTTATCCCTTGCGAAAGCTCTTTCGCTTTCTTATTTCTTCGTAGCGCTTATTCTTTGCGTCAATGTGCGTAAGGAGCTAAGTATAGTTCCATTGAGAAAATAGCACCAGATGCTCGGGACAGACAGCACAGTGTAAGCTGAAGGAGCGGCTTTTGTAGAACTTTTTGTAATTTAGCGTTAACATCTCATTTGCTGGCATCTCATTGCATGTGTCTCATTTTATAAGGTACTCAGCATTGTTCCGTAAAATGTACTTCAAACAATGCCTGCTTCAAGCGACAGCGTGTGCCTGATTGGTTTTGCACTACTACCTGACAACATTTAATTTAATGAGATTCGCAACTCCAGATTATGCAGCATAGTGTGTTTAACAAAAGATTTGTTACACCTAGAACTAATGTATCTTTATTTTTTTGGCTCATTTCAATCGCTTTGATATATTACAAATAGTAATAGATAAATTATTTATGTGACACTTCATCTGGCGAGATTTCATTGCGACATGTGAAAGGAACTTTCATAGCGTTATTGCGCACATTACAAGTGCTTTGTGCAACAGATAGTCGAATGTGCAACGATCTCCGCGTTGTTGATATTGTCATGCAGTTTATTTAAGTACAGACCTACTGGAAGGCCGAGGAACGCCAGAAGAGCGAGGAACGCCAACAGGCCGAAAATACAAAACAAACGCAAGCTCGGGTCGAGCGCGTGCACCAACGCTGTGGCTTGCCGTTTCATGCTGCTTCGTCGTCGTTCGCATAGTTCCCTACATTGGCCCCCGGTGAATAGCGTAGCCAACCTGGCGACTTAAGGCGTAGTCACTATAGCGGGGTCGTAATACGGCTTCAGGCGACTCACATGCACAATTTCTCGGCCATGACGGCGTAAGTCATGAGACTGTGTCAAATGCTCAATCTCATAATTGACTGGTGACGTACGGGCGAGAATGCGGTAGGGCCCGTGGTATCGTGCCAGTAATTTCGACGAACGGTTACTGACTTCACTCCTCGTGTCATCCTAAGCGACCATGGAAAGGTATTAAATGCAAAGCGTTTATTAGTGAACTTTGGCAACTGGTCGTATCTATCTATCTGTCATCTATCTATCTATCTAGCCCCTACGACTTTTAGCTCTCCTGGCCGTTTCGATAACGGGATCTACACCCAAATTGGTATAGCATCACATGATAACTCGACTGTATTGCGAGCATAAATACTAGTCATAACATCAACCTCATGACATGTATGTCTTGAATGTCATGGTCTTGTTACTCTTGTAGTGGTTTTGTTCACGTGACATTGCAAAACTAGTATGCTATCACATGAATGCATCACAAACTTTAAGTGACAGGCCCTAACTAGGAAATCATGACATGCATGCAATGTAAGTCATGGCTATACGCCACGCTCAGGGTGTGCTAGTGGTCGTTTCGCTAGTTTCACATGTACCAAATTTTGTATTGTGTATACCCTTTTTCGGCACTTGAGCTTCTAGCTCTAATTAGGGATTAGGATTTTTTATGTAGCTGGGAGATCTAGCCTTGCGAATTTGCTGGCGATTGCCCCGCCCGGTTTACTTTTTGCTGATTGTATCTATAATGTCCTTTTGTTTGTTTGTTTTTTCAACTAAGCACGAGTATGCTCTTAAAAAGTTGAGCTTAGCGCAACGTAAGCCTGCATAAGTCGGCGGCCTCTGTGCTATTTCTACTTGCTTGCTTCATAGCATCCGAACGGGATCAGCGCGTACGCCAGCATGGCTCCACAAGTTCAGACTTTGCGACGCCATTGTGCTCGAATTATAAGGAAAGTTGATATAGACCATTATTTGCTCAAGTGTCGTGAGCTTGGGAACGAATAGCAAGGTTTATTTGAACTGCAACGTTCAGGCCTGCCATGCAACAGCGTGACTAATATTGTGTTTCGGCGTCAGCACAGAATCTTCAAGAATTAAGCAGGTGTCATGACTGCTCTTGATATTGCCACGTTCCGTTTCCCAAGTTTTTGTTATCGTCCCAAAACACCACACGATTCTCAGCGCAAACCGCGCCTGCAGTTTTCTAGAAGGTTCCGGACTGTAGTAGATCATTTCGATAAGATCACACCCACTGTGCGAACGGTACAGATTGTTCTGGAACCTACGCCACCGCCAGCGATAACGCTAGAACATTCGACGGCAAGAGTATAAATGCCGACGCGCTTCGCCACCTGTCAGTTGTTGATCGAAGGCCGACGCGGCGTTCGCCGCTATCAGTCCGAGACTGATATCTGTGCGAGACTGCTGCTGTAATTAGACTTTCCCTTTACCGGGCACAGGTTCGCCCAAATAAACAGTTAAATCCCATCACGAAGTTTCCTGTCTTCGGCCACGTCACGACCCCGTGACAATATTTTTAATGCTACAGGCCTCGCATGTGACCGGCGATGAATGACAATTAAGATTGGGGTATGGTGCAGTGAGATTGGAGTACCAGAACAATACTGAATGTGGAATAGCTTCTGGCTCTGTTCTTGGTGTCCCAGAGCATTCCTTTGATTGAGGCACCGCGCTAATCGTGCTGAGGTGTTCGACAGGTGGCTACAGAACTGTAGCGCGAATTGGTACTGTGAACTAATGAACTAATTGAAACTTTTATGTGACTAATATTCAGAAGTCTACGCAGACCTAATTCAAATAATAAGAGAATGGCAGGTGTTTTGCCTCATATGCAGGTGACATTCTCAGCATACTCTGGCAATAACAGTAAAAAAAAGAGGATGTCAATCAGTTCATTAGTTCCACATGTCCTCACAAGCGTTTTATCGTAAATAAAACTTGTAGCTGGGCGAGCTGGTTCATATTTATGGGTAAATTGGTGTGCGCAAATACAGACGACACAGAGAACTAAAAACAGGTTCAAGTGCAATCCCTGTCTCTTGTTTTCTGTGTCTGTATTTGCGCACACCAGTTTACCCATAGTTTTATGGTAGGCAGTTGCTATTGCGTCCTTGCTAATGAAGCACGATTCCAGAAGACCCCTCCCTATTCGTTTTTGTTTATGAGCCAACATCGTCGCATTCTTCGTGCCAAAGCTATTCTCTGTTGAGCAGTGTTCAACAAGCTCAGTATAAGAATCCATTGCATGGTCAAAATCTGCAAGCTTTATTTCGTAGTACTCCTGCCCGTTTCACCATCGAAATTCTATCGCTTCGCAATCTATGCATGGTACTTGTAAGCGATACCGCACTGATCATTCGCACGCGTCTGGTCTTCATATTGCGAACACGTCTTAGAGTGTATACAACAAATAGCACGGCTCAAAGACGGTTTGTATGCACTGTGGACTCAAAGCTACTGCTTGAACAACATGAAGTGTAGACTCAATGATAGGTAAGTACGAATAATCAACTTTAGAACCGACTCGAATACCCATCGAATAGTGATGATACCAAACCGAATCCTACACCCAAACCTCAATAAAACGAATACAAATATAACGAAATATCAGTTATATGGAAGTGAATGAAAAATAGTCTTGCAGTAAATACAGCATCAGAAAAAAATTGGCCCCGTATCTGCATGTTCAGACAAAGAAGGTGGCTTTGCTGTTTTGCCTTCCCTTTTGTTTAAGGACAAAGCCACCATGGCTATAAACTTTGTTTTGAAAACGAGCCACTCTTCTATAGCAAAAGCTAAATTGAAAGCGAAAAGGCTTTGCAACTCTCTCGGCCTAGTAAAAGTTGCCAAATCAGTCGACAAATCAAAGTAGCTAAGTCTTGGACATCTTTTTTACCGCTAAGACGCACAAGATTGACTTGCCACTGCGGGTAATAGTTTTTGTAAACGGGACCTGGCAAAAACAGGTCGCCTTGTTTTTACAAGAATAGCTTAACCTTTTAACTATTGACGATCCTTTTCTGGTAAAAGACTCTGAGGCGGTTATTAAGTTTTTAAGGTCTAATGACAAAGGACTGAAGGCTTTCTCGATAGACGTGAAAGATCTATATTATTCACTTTCACATAACGCAGTGCTCCAGTGCTTAGAAGAATTCATTGATTCGTTCGGATCGATAAACTTCCAGAATGCGTCAGGTATGCCAGTTCATGGTTTTCTGGAATTGCTTTCATTTTATTTAAAGTCAATGGTTGCGTCTTAGAATGAGTAACGTTTAATTCAAAAAAGCGGCGTTTGCATAGGTTCCTGTTTGGCACCAGTCCTGAGTGACATCTTTCTCGCGCATAAGGATCACCACATTCAAAAAGATCTCGACTTGTCTCTCGTTGTGAAGGTCTGTAGGTTTGTTGATGATTTCATTGTATTTATTGATTGTTTGGATACTGTTTCTGGAGTTGTTGTCCTTAGTCTTGAATATTGTTTAAGAAGCACTTGTATCCTCTTGAACTTACTCATGAGTTACCGTATGCAAATTCGATTAGGTTCTTAGACCTAACACTCTGTCTTAGAAGTAATCATTTGTGCTGGCTGTTTTCACCGAAAAGTGGTAAACTCCTTTTACCTTTCCACTCAGCTCATTCAAAATTGGTGGAAAGGGGTATCATTAAAGGTTGCCTGGTAAACGCTCTCAAGAGGTCATGCCCGCACTTGATGCAATGCAGTTTCAAAGCACAGGTAGAGCGCCTCTTAAGCGCTGTTTGCTTGAGCGCCCTGATTTCTGCATTTGCGGAAAAACTTTTGAAGCAAATTAAAAATGAAGGAGGGTGATCTCAGCCTCAAAGCGCGTCTGTTCCTATGAAATGTGTTGCAGTTCCTTATCTGCATAACGTGTCGCATCGGCTGAAAAAAAAATAGGTTAACGCGCTGGGGTCACTGTTGTTTTTTCCGCCCCAGAAAAGCTTGCAAAGCTTTGTAAGCTGGTGAATAATCCAGCTGCTATTAGAGGAAGACATAGAGAAGACTGCGGACGCCGCCGACGGCGGTGGATGGCTTGGGGTCGCTTATAAAGTGTATTCACACTTAAAACATGATGACATACCGCGCTCATAGCGTGCTCGCGGTCGTTTCGCTAGCTCCACATATACTAAATTTGGTATCACGTGACGTGAATAGATGACGATGATAAATGACACATTCAAACATGATAATCATGACACGGAAGTCATGCACGGCATCAGTTATCACCACCTCGTCATATTGCGCAGATTTTAAAGTGAAATATCAGCCTTTCTCATTTGTGCTTCGATTATAATCGCTTGCCACTGTGGGATCTGCCATTTTTTTAAAACCATGTCGTTTTTTTTCAGGAATTTATTGTGCATATAAACAGCCATTAATGAGAAAAAAATCATCGCTGAGTACCACGATACCTCTGAAGGGATTACTAATGGTTGCAGTGCAAAAACGTCAAATAGTGAAGAGAGTTCAACACTCCGTAGCGATGGTCAAATCCATGGTTCAACAAAAGGATGTATTTCCAAAGTACATATACTAAAAAAACAATGATACAGATAAATCAGCATGGCCCCTGAGCAAGGATTACACGCAAAATTGTGAAACATTCCAGATTTTTTTCCTAATTAATTTCGCTCACGGTCTACATGGTTAAAGAAAACATAGACACAGTCCGGAGGATTTATGCATGAGAACCAATAACTTTTAAAAACATTTTATTCCAATCCAATCAAGGACAATGGTCCATCATTTGGTATTTCCTTCGCGTATGTGGGTATTGCACTAAAGTATTTGCTATATGTTTGAGTACATTGATAAGTTTGGGCAGTGCGTGATTTGTGGGACTTTTATTATTATTATTATATTATTATTATTATTATTAGTATTATTATTATTATTAGTAGTAGTAGTATTATTATTAGTAGTATTATTATTATTAGTAGTACTTCAACCGAAGCTAGTCTTGTTTTTAATTACGCGCCATCTCAGGCTAACTAGCGCTTCAGCCACGAGAGAGCGGGACTGAGCCAATGCCTTCGTTTTGTTCTAAAGACAAATAATTTATCTAACAACTTCTATCTGTGCAAGTAAATAGTAGTAATATAAAAGGCACTTGCGAAGTATTGTGCTACTTGCAAGAAGTTGCACCATCTACAAAATGCTGACGGTTGTAATTCAATATATGTGTGTGTAAAACAAGCCTCACGGCTTCGGAACTGCCTCCCAATTCCTGGCTATATGTAATTGAGAGAAAGATTGTAGGATGTACTTCCAAAGTACACATACTAAAATTGGAACGATACAGAGAAGATTAGCATGGCCCCTGCGCAAGGATAACGCGCAAAATCGTGAAGCATTCCACATTTTTTTTTGGCACTTTCCCCCTGTTAGGGGAAAGGTATGCTAGCATGTGCTGGAGTCTTCATGGGACTC
Organism: Rhipicephalus annulatus; assembly: GCA_013436015.1. NCBI lineage: Eukaryota > Metazoa > Arthropoda > Arachnida > Ixodida > Ixodidae > Rhipicephalus > Rhipicephalus annulatus. The sequence goes on from WOVY01000436.1 coordinate 49,321, forward strand.
ATGTTACTATGGCATTTATTATTATTATTTTTTTTTTCATTCCACTTGTGGCAAAGTGCTTGCAATGTTTGTACGAAAATTACACTTGTGTAATTTTGTGCCCTGTAGCAAAATTTCATTTCGAGAAGTCACACCAGCAAGCTTCAGTTGAATGCAGTGCTAAAATAGCTACAGTTAAGATAGAGTACACTGTAGTTAAAAGCTTTTAAAATGATGTATATGTATTGAATTTGTCGGCTCATTTTCTTTCTGATCCGGCGCATGCGTAAAGGAACAAATAGTCTGAAATTTCTGTGGAATGTTCCCTTCATAAACAACGAACGAGTTCGCCCAAGTACAAGTGTTGCTAAATAATTCGACATGGAGATATACCGCATCTATAGGAAAAATAATGTTACGAGTAACTTGTTTAATGATCTATTTGCAGCGCACAGAACTCGACGAGTAAGATGGCGCCAGACCAGCATCCAACGGAAAAACCCACTTCGTCGTCCTCTTTCATGCAGCCGTGTTTAGCGGCTGTTTTGTATCATAACCCCCGGCGGTAGAAGCACCGTCCCGGTGCTAAATTTACGCAGATGATGTCGAAGGGGGGGTAATAGGGCTTTAGCCGAGCCACGTGAACAATGTCGCTCGGAGCTGACGATGACTTTGTTGGATCAGTTGGAACAATCTCGTACGTGACGTCTGTCACTTGGCGAACGATACGGAATGGTCCAGTGTAGGGCGACAACAGTTTTTCCGACAGTCCCACACGCCGAGTAGGTGACCAGAGGAGCACGAGAGAACCCGGAGAAAAGTGCACGTCCCTATGGTGAGAATTGTAGAGCTGTTGTTGGCGCGCGAAGCCTGTAGACGGGTACGGGCGACTTGGCGCGCGTAGTCGGCGCGGGCAATGGCTTCACCAGCATATTCAGTGGCCGCAGGTAGTAACGTGTCTAAAGGTAGAGTTGGGTCCCGGCCATATAGTAGATAGAAGGGCGAATATCCGGCAGTGTTGTGACTAGATGAGTTGTAGGCGAACGTCACATACGGCAAATGAATGTCCCAATCGTGGTGGACTGGCGCAACGTATTTGGCAAACATATCGGTTAGGGTCCTGTTAAGGCGCTCCGTGAGGCCATTTGACTGGGGATGGTTTGACGTAGTAAATTTGTGCTTGGTATGACAAGACCTCAGGATTTCATGAACGACAGCTGATAAGAACGTGCGACCACGGTCGGTGAGAAGTTGACGTGGAGCACCGTGCACCAATATTATGTCGTACAGCAGAAAGTCCGCAACGTCGGTGGCGCAACTGGTCGGGAGTGCTCGTGTGATTGGGTATCGTGTCGCATAGTCCGTGGCAACAGCAATCCATTTATTTGAGGCTGTGGAGAGTGGAAAAGGGCCCAACAGGTCGAGACCAACTCGGAAGAAAGGCTCGTTGGGAACGTCGATCGGCTGAAGGTAGCCGGCTGGGAGTGCAGACGGCGTTTTGCGACGCTGACAGGGCTCACAAGCGGCGACATAGCGTCGAACAGAGCGGGCAAGTCCAGGCCAAAAAAAAAAAAAACCGACATCGTACTCGATCGTACGTGCTAGAAACGCCCAAATGGCCCGTTATGGGAGCGTCATGAAGTTGATGCAGCACAGAGGAACGCAGGTGCGCTGGGATGACAGGAAGTAAGTCTGATCCGAAGGAATCAAGGTTTCGGCAATATAGGATCCCGTCTTTCACCAAAAACATTCGTAGGGACGGGTCGCGTGGCGTTGACTCCAGTTTGTCAATGATGGCTCGTAAAGAAGCATCCCGACGTTGCTCTTCGCCAATGTTTAACAGCTGCGAAACGGAAAAAACGTCCGTGACAGCGTCGGTATCGGTTGCTTCGTCAACAGGGTAGCGGGATAAACAATCCGCATCCTGATGTAATCGCCCTGTTTTGTACATCACAGAGAACGTGTACTCTTGAAGGCGTAGAGCCCAACGAGCGAGACGTCCCGTGGGGTCCTTCAGGGAGGCTAGCCAGCAGAGCGCGTGATGATCCGTGACAACACGGAATGAGCGCCCGTACAGGTATGGGCGAAACTTGGCGACTGCCCATACAAGGGCGAGGTACTCGCGCTCCGTGATGGAATAGTTGCGCTCGGCTGGAGATAGTAGTCGACTTGCATAGGCTATAACACGGTCGTGTCCGCGTTGTTGCTGCAATAGCACAGCTCCTATGCCGTGTCCACTGGCGTCTGTGTGAACCTCGGTTGGGGCTAATGGATCAAAGTGAGCAAAGATTGGTGGCGTTGTAAGCAGTGTCGTAAGTTGCGAAAACGATGACGCTTGATCATGGCCCCAGGTAAACGAGGCGTCTTTCTTCAAGAGGTCTGTGAGTGGGCGTGCAATGGTCGCAAAGTCCTTAACAAAGCGTCTGAAATACGAGCACAACCCCACAAAACTGCGGACATCCTTTGTGGTCCTCGGAACGGGAAAGTTCGTGACTGCACGAATTTTCTCTGGGTCTGGACGCACGCCTTGGGCATCGACAAGGTGACCGAGCACGGAAATTTGGCGACGAGCGAAGTGGCACTTGGAGGCGTTAAGCTGGAGTCCGGCTCGACGAAAAACGTCCAAAATAGCTGACAAACAATCAAGATGCGAGTCGAATGTGGGCGAAAAGACAATAACATCGTCAAGGTAACACAAGCAGGTGGACCATTTCAACCCTTGGAGCAATGAGTCCATCATTTTATCAAATGTGGCTGGTGCATTGCAGAGTCCAAAGAGCATCACCTTAAACTGATAAAGACCATCAGGAGTGATGAATGCTGTCTTCTCGCGGTCCATCTCGTCGACGGCTATCTGCCAGTACCCTGACCGAAGGTCAATAGTTGAAAAATAGGTGGCACCGTACAGGCAGTCGAGGGCGGCGTCGATGCGAGGTAAAGGATAAACGTCTTTTTTGGTAATTTTGTTAAGGTGACGGTAATCGACACAAAAGCGCCATGTTCCATCTTTCTTTTTAACAAGGACGACTGGAGAAGCCCAGGGGCTGCATGAAGGCTCGATAATGTTTTTCGCAAGCATTTTGCCGACTTCATGTTGTAATATTGCACGCTCCGACGCCGACATACGGTAGGGGCGTCGGTGAATGGGGGTTGCATGGCCAGTATTTATGCGATGGGTGACAATGGTCGTTTGGCCTAAAGAGTTGCTGGCAAAGTCGAAAATGCTACGATAGCCCTCGAGGACGTGGCAAAGCGCTGAAGCTTGCTCAGACGTGAGGTCCGATGACACCATTCGCTCAATGTCGGCGCCCTAAGAACGTGATGGAGTGGAACCACTGACTGAGCTGCAGCAATCGTCAACTCTGAAGGGCTCGACATGGTCATCTTGGAGAGCAGTAATTTTGGCCAGGGAGATACCCTGTGGCAGAACTTGAATGGTGAGTGAAAAGTTGACCAGTGGAAGGAAGGTGCAGTTTCTCTTAATCGTCAGAATCATATGCGGCACAGCAACCCCATGCGTAAGCATCACTGCAGGAATCGGGGCCACCATGTAATCACCATCAGGTACTGGCGCCGTGGAGGATAAGTCGACATGTGTGACGGAGTTAGGAGGGAGACGCGTGAAATCAATGCAGCAGAGGCTGGTTTGCGGTGGGCTAGGCGGGTCGGAAAAGAGGGGTAAATCGAGATGGAGAGAGCCAGCTGAACAGTCTATGAGGGCAGAGTGCGTGGCTAGAAAATCCATACCGAGAATGAGTTCATGAGGGCAATGTTCGATAACGGCGAAAAGAACGACAGTGCTTCTCTCCCCAATAGACACTCGCGCAGAGCACATACCAAGAATTGCGGCAGTTCCTCCATCGGCGACTCGTACAGCTCGGTTGAGGGCGGGCGTGACAACTTTTCTAAGTCGGCGGCGAAGCTTAGCACTCATAATGGACACATGCGTGCCAGTATCTATCAACGCACTGACACGAACATTGTCGACAGTAACGTCCAAAAGGTTCCGGTTCGTTGTTAACGTTAATCGAGGATTTCTTACGAAGGTCGTCAACGCAGCTCCACCTCCAGAAGCTGCACGGCCTAGTTTTCCGGTCGGAGATACTGCGAATAGGTCGGGTAGGCAGCACGGCGTTGTGGGGGCGACCGGGACTGACGACGAGCAGGGGACGGTGACCGGTCGTAGCGAGGTCTGCTGGGAGGTGCTGCAGGAGCGGAAAATGTGGTCGGCGTTGATGGAGAAAATGATGGGGACGATTCGCGAGCAGAAGTGGTGTGATACTGAGGTGCATAATGGGACGGTGGAGCCCAGCGGCTGCGGCAGTGACATGCGATATGACCAACGCGTCGACAGTTGAAACATATGGGCCTGTCATCAAGGGTACGCCATTCGGACGGATTGCGTTGTATGCGAGGAACAGAAGGGGGACGAAAAGAAGGTGCAGCAGAGTATACGGCAGGTACAGGATGTATGCCGACATTCGATAGCTCTTGATGAACGACGGCTTGTATCAAAGAAATCGTGGTCGGGGAAGGCGTAGGCGTCGGTAGTGGCGTGGCTACCGGTTGTGCTGCCTCGACCTCTCGACGAATGATGCGTGTGAGGTTGTCACATGGAGGGGCCTGGTGGAAGACGTCGTCACACGAAGAGGTGGCTGCTGTGTTCGGAAGGCGCACGATGTTTTGGGCTACACGGCGGGCTTTAGCTTGTTCGAGACGTCGGCATTCTTTAAGGATGTTGTCGATGCTCGAGATGTTGTTAAAAACCAGCAGGTTGAAAGCATCGTCGGCAATGCCTTTCAAGACGTGGTTAACCTTTTCGTCTTCGGACATGGACTGGTCGGCCTTGGAACAAAGGGCCAAAACGTCAAGAATGTAGGAGACGTACGATTCGGTAGAAGACTGGGCCCGTGTGGCAAGAGTCTTCTTCGCAGCGAGCTGACGCCCAGATGAATCACCAAACAGGTCACATATCTTTTCTTTGAAGAGATCCCAGCTCGTTATGTCGGCTTCGTGGCTTTCAAACCATGTTCGGGGAGTGCCGTCCAGGTAGAAAAGCACGTTGGCGAGCATGAGCGTGGGATCCCAGCGGTGAGTTGCACTGACGCGCTCGTACCGCTTCAGCCAAATGTCGAGGTCGACCGTACCATCACCGGAGAAAGTGTCGGGATCCCGGAGGTGCGGGAGTGTGACGTAGGTGGTGGCTTGGACTGACGAGGGCGGCGTAGAGGAAGTACCAGCAGTCGAAGCAGTCGAAAGCTCGCCGATGGTGCGACCGCTGCGCGTCTCCATCGAGGTACAGGGGTCGTCCACCTCCACCAATAATGTTACGAGTAACTTGTTTAATGATCTATTTGCAGGGCACAGAACTCGACGAGTAAGATGGCGCCAGACCAGCATCCAACGGAAAAACCCACTTCGTCGTCCTCTTACATGCAGCCGTGTTTAGCGGCTGTTTTGTATCAATATGTAATAATGCGAATGTAATAATACGGAGAAGCAGCTCACGGGATCCGGACCGGACCTCTGTACGCTGAATTTTGTGAAGCAGATTTACAGCCCAGAAAGACAAAGCCACCGAGCTTTAAAGTTATTACACATACTTCAGTCAACTTCTTAAAATAGCGTTACACTTTGAAAACTTTTATGATCTTTGCCATAAAATAACACAGCACATGTATCTATTTATGCAAAAAGCTGCAATATTGCATAACTTTGTAAACACAAACGTTTTCATTATACTCAAAAATGCCCGCGCGCGTAAACTATATGTTTAGTGAGTCAATACTCTGTTTTTCTCCCTTTCCCGTCTTCTCCGCTCTTTTTTTAGGGTAAATAACAATATTGTTTGATAATGTATTAGGCTCATGTTCCAAAATTGAAAGTAATCACGGTGTTGGGATACATTTTGGAATTTTAAAAAATGCAAAGAAATTAATGAACTTTTTTTTATGACTTCACCCACACTCCCGCCTGCATCGCATGAAGTATGCTTTTTGCGTGAATCAACTATACTTCGAACAACTTGCAATACATTCCAGGTTTTGTCGCAACTATTTCAAACTTTTTAAATGAGAATATTTACTCCTCCGACAGTTGAAGACATGTGTTGCGCCGCTGTGCTTTGTTAAAGAAATGTGAAAAAGCAACCGGTAAGTTCAAAGCTCGCATGTTTTTTTGCTTTGTTTGTCCACTTTGCTTTGCACAGCAGTGACTGTGATACGTGCAATTTTCGCAATAACAGTGCGTGACTGAAACCTGTGCTGCCTGCGCGGATGATTTCTCCCGAAAATCAGTCACAGCGAGCATAGTCTCAGTGGCATCGACAACAAGTACGCCACCAAAATTGTAAAGTTAATTTCTCGGTTAGGGTGGCTAGCTCGGTCACAGAACACCTAGCTTGGTCTAGCAGCTGGCTGGTTTCGCAAACTGGTTTTCGCAATCTGTGGTTGCGGTGGTTCTCGATCAGGACGGTAGGTCTACTTTACACTCAAAACTGCGCTACTGACCTAACCTTGCGAATTACGACTACGCGTGAAGCAGCATTATTGATTCCATTCATTCACAGAGTCATTCATTCGATTGTCCGATAAGAGCCGCGGGTATGTCGAGGGTTGCGAAGGCAAGGATCTCGTGGAAGAAACTGCTCGTCATAGCGGCCGTTCCACACCTCATCTACTTTCCGCTTCGCTACTTCGCGGCCAGACGTCAAGAACCGCCGAAGGTTGATGCCGCCGCCTTTGGAGACTTGGACGCTCATCCGATGGTGTGGGGATAAGCTCGGAGCATGCTGTTCAATGTACGCATAGGAGCCAGTCATATGCGGCCATTCTCCGCTGTTGTCACGCCGCTTGAATGTTTGGCCGACGGACAACTCATTGCGTGTTGCGTAGAGATCCTGTTTATCGAAACTGTTTACCTTATAAAAACGAACTTGTTGATATTTACGAACAATGTTGCAAGTTCACCCCGCGTTACCTCCAGTTGTCATGTTACGGAGTGTGAAAGTTTTGTTCGGCTTTTACACTCGCTTTTTTTTTCTTTGACAGCGCTATAGAAATGTGCACGTAGCCATCTAGGTGCAATATACACACGACTGCTCTTGTTTTGAAATGCTCAGTTTTTAAATCTCGTCCACATTATCCGGCTATTTTGTGCGTGTGTGTTTATCTAGATCAGAATCAGTTGTATCCATTCTCTTCTCGACTTTTGAAGGATTGATTTGAAAACACATATCATGTTCAATGAGGGACTTCACTTGGCTGCAATCACGCCATTCTGTCTTCGGAGGGCATGTACACATTTTGTTTACATGCAAATCACTAATTAGAGCAATTTCTTGCTGACATAAATATATGTTTTAACAACCATTCATAACCATCGAGTTATTCGCAAGTTCAAAGTTGTCTGTGCACACTGCTGAAGATCTGAAATTTATCAACCTTGCAATTGAATTAATAAATTAGTCTCACAACAATTACTAGATGGAACTGCGGTAATCACTGGTGAATTAGCACAGTTCGTCGCAGTGCCTATAAAGGGGTAGGAGCATGGGCTCATCTGACGCTCCTTGATTCATCGCTTTGTGGTCATTTAAATTACCTCGATTCTGGCTCTGTAAATTTATAAATTTTCAACAATATTTTTGTAGTAAATGCAACAATACACAATTATTGTGCAGAGTGCTAAAGAGCATGTGCTTCATGGAAAAAAACAAAACACAATGCATCAAAGTTTAAAAGACAGAGTGTATGCCGGGCCCATATCTGTTTCTTCTTAATATCAACTATGATTTCCTAAACACCCTTTTGTTCCCTAATCAACTCTCCCTCTCTTCTTGTCTCTTCAGGTTGCACCTATCATTTTCCTTTCCATAGCTCGCTGCGTGGTCCTCCACTTAAGTTCAACCATCTTTGTAATCTTACAGGTTTATGCTCCGTAGGTAAGCACCTCTAGGATTCAGCTGTTATATAGCTTCCTCTTGAGGGATAGTGCAGTCTACCATCCATGATTTGAGAATACTAGCCAAATGTGCTCCACCCATTCTTGTTCCACATTGATGCATCTCAGTTACTAAATTATTTCTACATGGCAGCTTAGTCTGATAGGTCTGAAACTACTGATATCTTTCCCCAGCATGTCATGTACTATAAATGCTTGTAGAATGGTCGATTTCAGCAAGGGCTATAAGGCGAGTTAATTGGTTTGATGAAGAGGGCCCGTGTACTCATATTTGGGTGCACGTTAAAGAACCCCAGGTGGTCAAAATTTCCGGAGCCTCCACTACGGCGTCTCTCATAATCAAATAGTGGTTTTGGGGCGGTTAAACCCCACAAATCAATCAATCAATTGGTTTTGAAGCAGCCTGCACCTTGCAACAGGAAAAAACGTCACTGCAAGCAATTCG